>PGFW01024628.1:10972-21679 GCA_003123925.1 Haematobia irritans
AACATATTAACATATATGTCCCAAACATGTTATGCTAATTTATGAACATTATATGCTTGCACTCAAAAATATTGTGTTTAAAAATTTGTGTTCCAAACATATAATGTTTATAGCCAAACATATGAAAAACAGTCTTTTTCAACCGTGTAGTGTTGCCAATAGTGTGTAAAAATTAATCGAAATTTTCAGCGTTGTTTAAAGCAGTAATGCCATATACCGTTTAAAGACCGAATGCGGGCTTACGAAAAGACAGGTACACGGATTAAAATCAAAACTAAGAGTGACAAAAAAACTATGAAAATACGTCATTTTCTAGGCAAAGCATCATCCTTCGGTGAAACGCGAATGATTTTCTGTGAATACAATTAAATAAAAAGGCAGGGAGGCAATACAGAAAAAATAATTACATATATTTTTGTGTTGTTTTTTTACCAAAAAAAAAGAAAAATTACAATTTTCACATTTACCTTTCAAATGATATTTATGTATCCAAAGAACTTCCACTAATAGGGAGAAAATCTGAAAACTCTGAAACTTGGACACTCTGAAACCGGACACCTCTAAAAAAGTGGACGTTGTGAGACAATTATTATTATTAACAAATAAAAATTAACCTCTCCTAAGTTGACACCATTTAAAATATGTAAAATTAAATATATAAACAGAACTATCTCATTATTATAAATTATATAATAATTATAAATCATTATTATATATTATTCATTATATAAATTATATAACGAACCTGCTCAGGGGAGCACGGCTGACACAGTTGGTAGATTCTACCATAATTATGGTAGATTTTGTACTGTTTGGTAGAATTCTGGATGTTTTGGTAGATTTTGTAAAATATTACTCCTCCACCTAAGAGGTACTTCAATTTTCTATAAAAATAAAATTTTGACAAATTTTTTAATAGAAATAAAATTTTGAAAAAAAATTATTAGAACTAAAATTTTGAAAAAATTTTCTGAGAAATAGAATTCTGATTTTTTTTATAGAAATACAACTTTGAAAAAAAATTCTAGAAATAAAGTTTTCTAAAAATTTTTTACAGAAATAGAATTTTTTAAAAATATTTATAGAAAAAAAATTTTAAAAAAATTTCGCACACGTAACGCGCTTGGGGTGTTCTTGTCGGAAAGGATATCTCTCGAGACATTACTATAATATTAAAATTTTGGTAGCTATCATTTAGGATCAACGCGTAGGATTTCCTTATCAAAAGGGGATATATTGTTCAATACAAAAGGACCAAAATGGTGTGGACTACCGACACGACTTTAACTCGTTTATGTTTAATTGGTCCACAATGGTTCGCATGCCCGCCTTGCACACCGATGTCCATGATTTCTAACCCAGACACGAAAATAATGGTAACATAATGGCAATGGTAATTTCGGTAATTATTATTAAAATTGGTGGGGATTTATTAACTTTAAGGACATGTTTTGAAAAACTCAATACTGAAATAAAAAATGGTCTAAGATTAATTTTTTTAATTTTTTTTTCTTTCCTGATTTTTTCTTTCCGGATTGCGGCAGAAAGTTCTGCTTATCCTGTTGATTTTCAGACAAATTTGTATTAGAACAATTTGTCTGAAAAATCAACTAGGATAAGCAGAACTTTCTGCCGCACTTGGATGCTTGCAATACCTGATAGATGGTTTATGATCTGATATCTGTGTATACACGTACCTTTATATATCCTTAGAACAGCTTGTACAAATTTAAAGTGGTATGGAAAAGTCCATTTAAGCGAGGACACAAGTGTGAAAAAATTTATTTCAGCAATAGAACAATAATTTTATTCGTGGAAGGTGACCTTAGACTAGGGTTTACGGACGAATATGTGAATTTTGTTTTATATAATTTCCCTAAGAATCGAAACTTTTTTTTTCTGTAGGGAAAATAATATAAGAGTTTTCTAAACTCTCTCTTAGTTTATCACTTTTTTTACTGTAATAATGTTAACGTAAAGATATAGGGACATTACTTTTAATGGGATAATTTAATGATTTTTTTTAGCTTTTGCTATATTCAAATTTATCACTTGTTTATCGCAAAGAAACGTTTTTAACACGTTTTTTTATTTTTGTTTCTTTTATTTTTACATTATTTTAAATTTTACACATTTTTTACAAAATTTGTATTGTTAGCCTGTTTTAATTTTTGACGGTATATCCGGATTCGATAGGTTAATGTTAACGCGCCAACTTGAAAATTTGCAACTGCAGCGTCTTTTACTTTGTTTCGATAGATTTGTTTAGAGTGATGGTCCCTTCGCTAAATATTTTTACCACAACGCCGTCGCGTCGTTGGGCTCTGCCTCTACCCTATGCTGTAGAGTGTATATTACCTATAACAAAACATAAGGCATGGCTACGTAATACATGGCGGTGTGTGTGTCCGATGTCTCTCTGTTGGCTGTAGCTGCAGAGATTTGAGCTAACATTAAGTATTAAAATAAGCTCGCTATAGTTTTTATTTGTTTTAATTTTGTTTTGAATAGCCAAATATCAAAAATATGACACAGAGATGTGATGACAAATGTCAAATCACATAACATTATTCACAAAAATGCCATAAAAGTAATATTTCTTAAATTATATTATTAAAATTATACATTTTTAAAGGGATGTCATCACGTAAGCTTTTTTTCTAGCTAATGATAGATAGAGAGCGAGAGAAGGTTTGCCTACTTGAAATAACTGTTACAACAATTTAAAAATATGTTCTATTATTACACATAGATGCTTACCCATTTAAACCAAAGAGGTAAATCTTTGATACTTGTCAACTTCGTCTTTTTAAAACCCGCGATCGGTTCTTAAATTATAACTAAAAAAATCACACATGTAAATTTTATTGTTACAAGAATTTGATTTTTATGAAGAATTGAAAAAGAGCGATAGGAAAAATTTAACATATAAAAATATTAACATATAATAAAATTGTATTGAATAAAAACATTAATTTGCATAAAAGTTCTTTCCCGATATAAGAACTTGTCTTCGTAAAATTCTTCATTTTACTTCAAGTAGTTAGAAATAAAATAACTTCGAGTTTGGGATGAAAAGCCAACCAAGTTGAGATGATTCCGATAGTGTTAGGGAACAATATGCAATTGGGGGGAGAAGGCTAAATTTTGGGGGATTGGATACATTTCTAAGCGAGAATAACTATGCCACCGTTTTCTCATATATAAAAACAAATAGCCCAATACTCCTGGATTGTTTATTAAAAAAACCCTAGAGTATTTTAAGGGAGAACCCGCCCTAATGCAACACAATTAAAATTAAAACACGAGGTATTTTTAGATTTCATTTACTTTTCATTTGAGTTTATTTGACTACGCCTATGCATCAGGAATTAAATCTTAATATAAAATTAAAATGCGGGAATTTTTCAAATGTTTGCGAATTTTATAGACTGATCTGCACGGTTTGCCACAGCTAGCAGAATTCTACAAAAAACTGCTAGATTTTTTGTACTGTTGGTGATAGAATTAATGTTTGGAATGGTTTTCAAATATTTTCCAAATAATGGGAATTAAAATCTTTTCACAAAATTTTTATAGATATACAAATTTAACAAAATTTTCTATAGAAATAATAAATTTAGAAAAAATTTTCTATAGATATAAAATTTGACAAAATTATTTAAATTTTATAAACAACATAATGCATAAAATTTTCTATCAGAAATTAAAATTTTTGACAAAATTTTTAACATAAATAAAATTTTGGACAAAACTTAGAAATAAAAGTTTTTCCGATTTATAAACTATAAAAAAATGGACAAAATCAAAAAAACAAAGGACAAAATTTCTAACGAAAAATAAATAACAAAAAATTTTCTTATAGAAATGAAATTTTGAAAATACATTTCTCTTATAAATATAACAAATTTGACAATTTTTTCTATAGAAATAAATTTTGACAAAATTTTGTATTCAGAAAAAATTTTTGACAAATTGCTATAGAACAAATTTTGATAAAATTTTCTATTAGAAATAAAATTTTGCAAAAAAATTAATCTTATAGAAAATAAAATTTTGGCAAAATTTTCTAAAGAACATAAAATTTTTATTACAAAATTTCTTATTAGATTATACATAATTTTGAAATAGAAATATAAATTTGTGACAACAATTATCTATGAAATAAAATTTTGACTAAATTAATCTATAGAAATAGAATTTTGACAAAAATTTTCTATCGATAATAAATAATTTTTGACAAAATTTTCTATAGAATAAAATTTAAAATTTTCTTATAGAAATAATTTTGACAAAACTTTTCCTATAGAAGATAAAATTTTGACAAAATTTAAATATAGAAATAAAATTTGACAAAATTTTCTATAGGGAAATAATAGATGACAAAATCTTATAGAAATAAACTTGGAAAATTTTATGGCAAAGACATTTTACAAAATTTAATAAAAATAATTTAACATAACAAATTTCTATAAAAAAATTTGTACAAAATTTGCTATAATAAATTTGATAAAATATCTATATTACAATTTGAAAATTTGCTATAGAAACTAAAAATTTTTGAACAAAATTTTCCTATAACGATAAAATTTTGACAAAATTTTCTACAGATAACGGTAAAATTTTGGACAAAATTTCTAGTAGACCAATAAAATTTGTATTTCGTTATTGTTGGTCGGGGGCCTTTTTATTCTTTAATCCAGTTGTTTGTTGTTTTTGGATTTTCAGCTAAACTAATGGGATGACTACATACATAGTTGTAGTTTAACCCAAAGGATTAATAAAAGAGGAAGATGGGAGAGGCTATCGAGCATCTACAAACCATTACCACATTAGTTTATTACTCGAACCTATATAACGGGGGTGCGTATACTGACTAATATGACATATGCATTAATATAATGCACATAATAAAGTATAATAAGCACGAAATAAATTTCCATAAAGGGTGCATAAATTAATTTTGTTGTGCCTAAAATTTTCATTTGTTCATTAAGAATAATTAAATATTTCTATTTTAAAAAAATAAATGAAACTAAAAAGCAATCTAAAAGATTACAAACATGTATTAAAACCTAATCTGGAAATGGCAACATTTGGTATGACGCAAGCCAACTCTCCATCTTCTTCTTGATTATCTTTGGTTTAACCAACAGAGGAAAGACATGCTTTGATCAATTTATTTGAGCGAAGCCATAAGCAAGAGGTGGGATGAACGACGTTCGGATTTACCTACATTTTTCTCATCAGCATCCTCTTATCTTGCCAGCAAAACTATCAACCAATTAATCAATTTTTCTATTAGAAATAAAATGGCAAAATATTTTCAACGGAAATAAAATGTATAACAAACTATAGGAAACAAAATTTTTGATTAAAATTTTCTTATAGAAATAAAATGTTACAAAATGATATAGAAAAAAAATTGACAAAACTTTTATTAGAAATAAAATATTTGATAAAAATTTTTTTATCGAAATAAATTTGACAAAGAATTATCTATAGAAATAAAATTTTTTGACAAATTTTCTATAGAAATTAAAATTATTGACAAAATTTTTAATAATTTTTTTTGATAAACACTTTCTAATAGAAATAAGAATATTGACAAAGCTTTATAGAAAATAAAATGTTGACAAAATTTTTCTATAGAAAACAAAATTGATAAAACTTCTATAGAAATAAACATTTTGACAAAAATTTTCTATAGAAATAAAATGTGATAATAATTTTCTATTAGAAATAAAATTTGACAAATTTTGTATAGAAACGAAATTTTGACAAAAAATTTTCTATAGAAATAAAATTTGGGCAAAATTTTTTATATAAATGAAATTTTGACAAAAATTTTCTATAGAAATGAAATTTGAAAAAAATTTTCTATAGAATATAAAAGTTTTTTGACAAGAATTATTCTAGACTTACAAGATGGTTGGAATGGACGCACTTTTCGGTAATTACCACAATTCCTCTTTATCAGCGTCCTCTACGTTGCAGAAAAACTATCAACAATTAATCAATTTTCTATTAAGAAATAAAATTTTTGGACAAAAATTTTCTATAGAATAAAATTTTGACAAAAATTATCTATAGAAATAAAATGCTTAAACCAAAATTTTCCATAGAAACAAAATTTTGATTAAAAATTTTCATATAGAAATAAAATTTTGACAAAATTGTCGTATAGAAATAATAATGTTAACAAAATTTTCTATAGAAACAAATTTTTGATAAAAAGTTCTATAGAAATAAAAATTCTGGCAAAATCTATATATATCTATAAGAAATAAAATTTTAGCAAAATTTTCTATAGAAATAAAATTTGACAAAATTCTATAGATACAAAATATTTTGATAAAAATTTTCCTATAGAAATAAAATTTTTGACAAATTTTTATAGAAATAAAATTTTGACAATTTTATAGGAAATAAAATTTTGACAAAAATTTTCTATAGAAATGAAATTTTTGGAAAAAAAAAAAATTATAAATATAAAGTTTTTGACAAAATTTTCTATAGAAAGAAAAATTTGATAAAACTTTCTATAGAAATAAAATTTTTACAATATGTTCTATAGATAATAAAATATGAATATCTGTGTCATTAGAAGAACGCTTTATATATACACCCAGAACAAAGTGACCCCTTCTTTAAGTTAAAATGAACTCATTGTGAAGAAAGTTAGAAACTTCGTATAGCGCCAAAGCCATTTTATTTGTCTTGAAACGATGTGATTTTCGTAGAAATTGAGCAGATAATTGTATTCCATATATTAGTTAACATTTTTCTATATTTATGTTACCACTACTCACTTACAGAGAAAAAATTTTAATAATTTGAATTCATATTCATGAATGTTTTATTGAAACTTTTTTCATTCATTTGGACAAATCTATACACATTTGTTGGTAAAACCTCTTTACATTCAATAATTAGCGAAACTGTTACCTTTCGTTTTTAAATACAATCTTTATTTATTTCATTTAAGCAAACTTTATCTTCTAATAAAAGACATGTTCTTGATTAAATATATTGAATATAATTTATTAAGAATCAACATGCATCGAATCTTTTGAAATATTAGTTTATTATATCACTGATTTCCAAATTTCGGCGTGTGATATTATCAAACTGTAAACGCACTTTTTTGGCTTCTTCTCTGTACTTCTTCCTTTAATAAGCTTGCTGCCTAATTTTGTCCTTCCTTTTTACAATTTCAATACCTACAATATATAAAAAAATCATAAAACATTTTGTTCCAAAAGGTTAGCGTCACTGGAATATTACCTGATAATTGAAGATTCCAAAGATGAAGACAAATTGAAAGGGTTGCTTATTCTGCTGCGTGTTTTCTTCCTTTTATACACTATTCACGAACTTTGATAGATTTAGTTTTAAAACGAAAATTTCTCACTAATTTAAAATAACACAATTATTTTATTATTATTTTATTTGTTATTTATTATATTATTTTACACATATTATTTTATAACAATCTTCCGTATACCAAAACAACGCGCATTCCAACACCCAACGGCGCAAACACATCGATTACGATGACAGGGTATCGCATTAACGGTAGTACAATAGAAAGTTTAGGAAAATTTCTATATTCAACAAGTTGGTGTTTCCTTAAGTTTTGAAATGATTGCATACTTCTTTAGTACGAATGCAACCTTAAAATATTTTTCTTATTGCAAGTGTTGTCGTATGTATGAAAAACTTTCTTGATTTATTAAACGCGGAAGTCGCAATTATCATTTTCAGTTAAGAAATTTTACTAATTTTGAGAAACTTCGGTTTAGTCGGTTTGTTTATTTTTACGAATGCCTGTTTATCGGGAATAAAATTCTTTCTGTAGTAAAATTCTTATACCCAGCTTGCATAGAAATAGTTATGTAATGCTAAAATTTCCATTGCCTTTATTCTAGTTACATGAATAATTCCTAACTGACTTACAGTATTAGGATTTTTTACTGAAACGAGTAAATTTTAATTATTTTTCACAAAAAATTTACCTTGATGGAAATAAATGGATATAACTATATTGATGAAAATTTTTTCCTTTAGTTCGAAGGCCACTTTTTTCTGGGTGTAGTCTTATAATTGAAATGAGTAGATCGTCCAATAGAGGCGAACTGATGAGGATGTGGAAATTCGAAACAGCTGTCTTCCCAACCATTTTTGGACAATATTTTTTAACTTTCCCAACACCATAAAAAATAATAATAAATAAGCCATGATATCATTACATGTACTTCAGAGTACGCATATGTGTACTTCGCTTACAACAAGATTAGTCATCTGAATAGCCTCTCATCGCTGTTAATCGTGATAAAAAGCATTTTGAAAATAAAAAAAAAAAAATCAAATATAAATCAATAAATATGGTTTCTAAATCAACATTATTCGATAGCTATGAATGTTATAAAATTAGTCTATTTGACACATCAGGATTAAACAAATAATTCAGGCTTCATAACTTAATATATCTCTTTGTAGTAAATAGTTTTCAAAATTTTCAGGTTTAGTTGTTGTTTATTTTCTAATAATCTCGTAATTCAGTTGCAAATAGACAAATGGAAAAATGTGTCTGAGAAATGTCGATTGTAATCTCCAATGGATATGCGATCTGACGAAATCATATACAGTTTAGATATACTTCAGATGTTTTACTATACGATGAATATAAGTACAAGTTTTTATAGTCTCTGTTGCTTGCAATTAATTTCCTCTTATAACATATATTTGGCATATTTGATTACTTCTTCCTCGGCGCTCGTCCACACAAAAAAGAAGTGCTGCAATATTTGTTTTTAATATTTTATGAACATGAGTACAATATTGTTGTTTGTTCGTTTAGTGAATTTTAATAATTAATTCGACCAAGAGTTAAATTTTGGCGAATAACTAAAAAATATATGATTTTAGCCGGATTACATAGGAAATAATATAGTGGAGAATACTCGTTGAACAAATCAGAAATTTTAAAACTAAATTAAAAACGTATTATCGGTGATAGTGGCAACTATTACCCACCCTATATTTAGGAGGCAGATCCCTTAAAACAACTCGAAGGCAAGAGTTGTATTTAAAGAGATTCATTATTCATTACTAATAATTCTCTTATCTGGAAGTAAATGTTGGACGATGAGTTGATAAAGCAGGTCTTAAATGTTTACCTTTCAGCCAAAAAGCAATATCATATTCTGAGAAAAATCGTTCAGCGTTGTTTAAAGCAGTAATGCCATATACCGTTTAAAGACCGAATGCGGGCTTACCGAAAGACAGGTACACGGATTAAAATCAAAACTAAGAGTGACAAAAAAAACTATGAAAATACGTCATTTCTAGGCAAAGCATCATCCTTCGGTGAAACGCGAATGATTTTCTGTGAATACAATTAAATACAAAGGCAGGGAGGCAATACAGAAATAATAATTACATATATTTTTGTGTTGTTTTTTTACCAAAAAAAAAAGAAAATTACAATTTTGCACATTTACCTTTCAAATGATATTTATGTATCCAAAGAACTTCACTAATAGGGAGAAAATCTGAAAACTCTGAAACTTGGACACTCTGAAAACC
Organism: Haematobia irritans; assembly: GCA_003123925.1. Taxonomy (NCBI): domain Eukaryota; kingdom Metazoa; phylum Arthropoda; class Insecta; order Diptera; family Muscidae; genus Haematobia; species Haematobia irritans. The sequence goes on from PGFW01024628.1 coordinate 20,564, forward strand.
GGACACCTCTAAAAAGTGGACGTTGTGAGACAATTATTATTATTAACAAATAAAAATTAACCTCTCCTAAGTTGACACCATTTAAAATATGTAAAATTAAATTATATAACGAACTATCTCATTATTATAAATTATATAATAATTATAAATCATTATTATAAATTATATCATTATATAAATTATATAACGAACCTGCTCAGGGAGCACGGCTGACACAGTTGGTAGAATTCTACCATATATGGTAGATTTTGTACTGTTTGGTAGAATTCTGGATGTTTTGGTAGATTTTGTAAAAAATTACTCCCCACCTAAGAGGTACTTCAATTTTCTATAAAAATAAAATTTTGACAAATTTTTTAATAGAAATAAAATTTTGAAAAAAAAAATTATAGAACAAAAATTTTGAAAATTTTCTGTAGAAATAGAATTCTGATTTTTTTTTATAGAAATACACTTTGAAAAAATTTTTCTAGAATAAAGTTTTTAAATTTCTACAGAAATAGAATTTTGAAAAAAAAAATTTATAGAAAAAAAATTTTGAAATTTTTCGCACGACTTGCAACCGCGCTTGGGGATGTTCTTGTCGGAAAGGATATCTCTCGAGACATTACTATAATATTAAAATTTTGGTAGCTATCATTTAGGATCAACGCGTAGGATTTCCTTATGAAAAGAGGATATATTGTTCAATACAAAAGGACCAAAATGGTGTGGACTACCGACACGAATTTAATTGGTTATGTTTAATTGGTCTACAATGGTTCGCATGCCCGCCTTGCACACCGATGTCCATGATTTCTAACCCAGACACGAAATATTGGTATTAATGGCAATGGTAATTTCGGTAATTATATTAAAATTGGTGGGATTTATTAACTTTAAGGACATGTTTGAAAAACAATACTGAAATAAAAAATGGTCTAAGATTAATTTTTTTAAATTTTTTTTCTTTCCTGATTTTTTCTTTCCGGATTGCGGCAGAAAGTTCTGCTTATCCTAGTTGATTTTTCAGACAAATTGTATTAGAACAATTGTATTAGAACAATTTGTCTGAAAAATCAACTAGGATAAGCAGAACTTTCTGCCGCACTTGGTGCCTGCAATACCTGATAGATG
>PGFW01024628.1:27438-40907 GCA_003123925.1 Haematobia irritans
AAAGCTGGGGATGTTCTGTCGGAAAGGATAATGCACAACGTGACATGAACGATAAAATTTTTCAGCAGTAAATATTAGAATATTATTAGATTTAAGAATTGCCTATCAATTTAGATCAAAGCATTAAAAGATTTCACTTGATAAAGAGGATATAAATTGTTCAATACAAAAGGACCAAAATGGTGTGGACTACCGACACGAATTAATGGTTATTTTCTGGTTTTTCCTATAATGATGGTATATACAAATATTTTGGGTATACGAAGCCCAGCCTTTTCGCATGTCACAGATAATCCTAAATATATTGAGGAATAAATTCTATACACAACAGACAAATCGAAAATAACAATTTATGGATGAGAATAAATTGTGTAATGGTTAAATATATTTAGGTAATTATTTATAAAAAATAAATAGTGAGGCGAGGAATTTTATTACATCTTTATATAAGAGAAAAAATTTTGAGAAAATTGTTTCTTTATTAAAGAACTACAAATATCATCAAAGTATATGATATAAAATGAGTAGGATCTAACTTTACGATTAATTATTTGAAATAATTTTTTTGTTTCTTATCCAAGATATTTTTCTTATTCACAGATAGCGGAGAGCAAGTATAGATGAACCTATGCCTTATCCTTTATGTTCGAATTTTTCAGATCATTAGAAATTAGAACAATAAGATCATTTTTATGAACAAAATTGTTATGTAGAATTGATGAGAAATTTGCGAATAACACTAGGATAAGCAAGAATTTCTGCCGCACTTGGATAGCCTGCAATAAACCTGATAGAAGGTTTTATGATCTGATATCTGTGCTATGAATAGACTACATACTTTTTTGATATGAAAAATTCTTCTCTACAGAGACAACCTTATACAAATGTTAAAGTGGTAGGTCGAAAAGTGAAACATATTTAACGAGGACACAAGTGTGAAAAAATTTATTTCAGCAATAGAACAAAATTATTTTATTCGTGGAAGTGGACCTTAGACTAGGGTTTACGGACGAATAGGATAAATTTTGTTTTATATTAAATTTCTCCTAAGAGATCGAGAACTAATTTTTTTTCTTAGTAGGGAAAAATAATATAAAGAGTTTTTCTAAAACTCTCTCTCTAGTTTTTCACTGTTTCTTTTCATGTGAATAATGTTAACGTAAAGAGTTATAGGAGGAACATTATTACTTTTATAATGAATATTGATGTTTAATGTTTTGGTTTTAGCTTTTTCTATATTCAATAATTTATCAATTTTGATCACGTTTATCGCAAAGAACCGTTTTTAACACGTTTTTTTATTTTTGTTTCTTTTATTTTTACATTATTTTAAATTTTACACATTTTTTACAAAATTTGTATTGTTAGCCTGTTTAATTTTTGGACGGTATATCCGGATTCGATAGGTTAATGTTAACGCGCCAACTTGAAAATTGCAACTGCAGCGTCTTACTTTGTTTCGATAGATTTGTTTAGAGTGATGGTCCCTTCGTAAATATTTTTAACACAACGCCGTCGTCGTTGCGGCTCTGCCTTCTACCCTATGCTGTAGAGTGTATATTTACCTATAAACAAAACATAAGGCATGGCTACGTATACATGGGTGTGTGTGCGTGTCTCTCTGTGGCTGTAGCTGCAGAGATTTGAGCTAACATTAAGTATTAAAATAAGCTCAGCGTAGTGTTTTATTTGTTTTTAAATTTTGTTTGATAGCCAAATACAAAATATGAACAGAGATGTGATGACAAATGTCAAATAATAAATTATTCCCAAATGCATAAAGTAAATATTTCTAAATTATACTTATTAATTACATCTTTAAGGGTGTATATGTACTTTTTTCTAGCCAATGATAAAAGAGAGCGAAGAGAAGGGTTTGCTAACTTAGAATACAGTTACAGCACCACAAATTTAAAATATGTTCTATTATTACACATAGATGTACCCATTTAAACAAAGAGGTAAATCTTGATACTTGTCAACATTCGTCTTTTTAAAACCGGATCGGTTCTTAAATTATAATAAAAAAATCAACATGTAAATTTTATTGTTACAAGAATTTGATTTTATGAAGAAATTGAAAAAGAGCGATAGGAAAAATTTAACATATAAAAAATTAGCTTTATGTATTCAAATAAAAACATTATTTGCATAAAAGTTCTTTCCGTATAAGAACTTGTCTCGTAAAATTCTTCATTTACTTCAAGTCTAGTGTTAGAAATAAAATAACTTCCGAGTTTGGGATGAAAAGCCAACAAAGTGAGATGATTCGATAGTGTTAGGAACAATATGGCAATTGGGGGAGAAGGTAAATTTGGGGGAGTAGATACATTTTTACGAAATAACTATGCCACCGTTTTCTCATATATAAAACAAATAGCCCAATACTCCAGGGATTTGTATAAAAAACCCTAGAGTATTTTAAGGAACGAACACAATTAAAATCTAAAACACGAGTTTTTTAGATTTCATTTACTTTTATTTATTTATTTATTCGACTAGCATATGCACAAGAATTAAATCTAATTTAAAATTAAAAATGCGGGATTTTTTCAAATGTTTGTGAATTTATTAGAATGATCTGCACGTTGGCCACAGTTAGTAGAATTATACAAAAAATGGTAAAGATTTTTACTGTTTGGTGGATTGGTAGAATTTTTAATGTTTTGGTATGGCTTTCAAAATATTTTTCTCCAAATAAATGGAATTAAAATCTTTACAAAATTTTTATAGATATATAAATTTCTATAGGAAATAAATTTAAAAAAATTTTCTAAGATATAATAATTTTGACAAAATCTTTATTTTAAAACAAGAATAATGATAAAATTCTATAGAATATAGAAAGTCTGACAAAATTTTTAACATAATAAAATTTTGACAAAATTTTCTATAGAAATAAAAGTTTCTGATTTTGATAAAATTTTCTATAGAAATAAAATGTTGAACAAAGATTTTCTATAAAATAAATTTGGCAAAATTTCAACGAAATAAAATATTGATAAAATTTTTATAGAAATATACTTTTGACAAAATTACCTATTTAACAAAATTTTCTATAGATAATAAAATTTTGACAAAATTATCTATAGAAAAAGAAATTTTTCTAAAAGAAATATCATATTTTAAGCAAAATTTTCTATAGAATACAAAGATTTCGTGATAAAAATTTTCTTAACCTAAGAATAAAATTTTGTGACAAAATGATCTAATAGAAAAATATTTTGACAAAACTTTCTGATAGAAATAAAATTTTGACAAAATTTTTCTTATCGAATAAATTTTGACATAATTTTTCTATAGAACATAAAAATTTTGACAAAATGATATAGAAAAAAAATTTGACAAACCGTTCTATAGAAATAAAATATTGATAACATTTTTTATAGAAATAAAATTTTGAACAAAATTTTCTATAAGAAATAAAATGTTGACAAAAATTACCTAATTTCACAAAAATTTTCTATAGAAAAATTAATTTTATTGAATAAAAATTTTCACAAAAATTTTTTAGATGGCAAAATTTTTACAATTTCCAGAAATAAAATTTTACATAAATTTTCTGTTAAAAAATAGAAATTTTGAATATTATTCTATAGAATAAAAATTTGACAAATTTTTCTATAGAAATAAAATTTGACAAATTATTATAAGAAATAAAATTTTTCTATAGAAAAAAATTTTTGTAGAAAAATTTTGATAGACAAAATTTTTTAGACATAAATTTGACCAATTTTCTTATAGAAATAAAATTTTTGACAAAAATTCTCTATAGAAAATAAAATTTTGACAAATTTTTCTATAGAAATAAAATTTTGAGCATTTTCTATAGAAAATAAAATTTTGACAAAACTTTCTATAAGAAATAAAAAATATTGATAAAATTTTTACAGAAATAAATTTTGACTAAAAATTTACTATTTAAAAATTTTTCTATAGAAAATAATTTTGATAAAAATGTTTCAAAATTTTGGCAACAATTTTTAAAGAAATAAAATGTTAACAGAAATTTTCTATAGAAATGAAATTTTGAAAAATTTTTCTATACAAATAAAATTTTGAAAAAAATTCTATAGAAATAAAATTTGAAAAAAAATTCTATATGAAATAACTCTTTGATAAAATTTTCTATTAGAAATAAATTTTTGGCAAAATTTTTAGTAAGAAATACATTTTGACAAAATTTTCTAAATAAAATGAAGTTTTGACAAATTTTCTATAGTAAAATAAAATTTTGACAAAATGATGCTATAGAAAAAATTTTGACAAAACTTTCTGTAGAAATAAAGATATTGATAAATTTTTATAGAAATAAATTTGACAAAATTAACGGCTATTTTAACAAAATTTTCTATAGAAACAAAATTTTGATAAAAAATTTCTAAATTTGTGCAAAATTTTTTTAAAGAAATAAAATTTTAACTTAAAAATTGCTATAGAAACAAAATTTAAATAATATAAAAAAAATTAAAGAATTTTCTGGCAAAATTAATCTTATAGAAATAGAATTTTTGGGTAAAGAAAAAAAAATTTTCTATAAGATAATAAAATTTTGACAACATTTTCTAATAGAACATAATTTTGATAAAAAATTTTTTTCTATAAATATAAGGTTTGAGAAAATTTTTTATAGAAATAAAAACTTGTGACAAAAATTTTCTATAGAATAAAATTTTACCAAAATTTTTCTATAGAAATAAAATTTTGAGAAAATTTTCTGGCATTTTTAAGAAGAACGCTTTTATATATATCCAAGTTAATTTGAAATTGAGTAGATCGTCCATAGAGGGAACCTGATGAGGATGTGGAAATTCGAAACAAGCTGTCTCCCATACCAATTTTGGACAATATTTTTATACTTTCCCAAACCCATGAAAAAAATACTAATAATAAATAAGCCATGTTATGATCATTACATGTACTTTAGAGTACGCAATGTGTACTTCGCTTACAACAAATGTCACGAATTGCGCTTATCGCTTGTGATAAAAGCAATTTTGAAATCAAATAAAAAAAAAACATTAATAATTTTCTAATACCAAATTTAGATATTGAAAATCAGATAAACAAATAATTCAGGTCATAACTTAATATATTCTTTTATAACTAGTTTCAAATTTTCAGTTTTAAGTTGTTGTTTATTTTTAATTCCGTAATTCAGTTGCAAATAGAAAATTGGAAAATGTTCTGAGAAAATGTCGATTGTAATCTGCATATGGATTGCGAATCTGACGAATCATATGACATTTAGATATACTCAGATTTTTTACTAACGATGATATTTAGTACATGTTATATTATAGTTCTGGATTCATTAATTTCCTACTAACATATTTGCCATATTTATATATATTCTTCTTCGCGCTCGTCCACACAAAAAAGAAGTGTGCAATTATTTGTTGTAATAGTTTTATGAACATGCGTACAATATTGTTTTGTTCGTTTTAAGTGAATTTAATAATTAACTGACAAGAGTTAATTTTGCGAATACACTAAAAATAATACTATGATTTTAGCCGGATTTACAATAGGAAAATAATATACGTGGGGAATACTCGTTGAACAAATAGAAAATTTTAAAACTAATTAAAAATTTCGTGAATGTGGAACTATTACCACCCTATATTTAGGAGCAAGATCCCTTAAAACAACTCGAAGGCAAGAGTTGTATTTAAAGAGATTATTATTATTACTAATAATCTCTATCTGGAAGTAAATGTTGGACGACGAGTTGATAAAGCAGGTCTTAAAAGTTACCTTCCAGCCTAAAAGCAATTCATATTTGAGAAAAATCGTTTCGCTCAGATACATTTTTATTGCCGAGTGGCTATTGTCGAATTAAGTTACATTTTTCCCACTCTCAAGGGAGTGTCTCCCCAGAGCTTATTGATCCAACTCAGCTCACGTGGGCTCTGTGGGCCCGGCATACCCTATATCCACTTCCCTTTTTATCCTACTCTATATCGTCATTTCATTTGCCTTTTTGTTTTTCTTCCTCCGCCATTATCGGGCACCCATATGATGTGGATCCTGCTGAGTCCTCGTAGCTCACAATTTTGAATTCCAATACGGTTCATGATCGAGCCGTTAGGTCTGCTATTGCCCCTGACCTCAGATTATTGCTAATCCATTTAACACATTCTCGTGTATATTCTGTGAGACATCGGTATCAAATGTTTATATTATCTTCTATAAAATAAGAACTCGTGACAAAATTGTATTGTATTGGCATGCAAATGAAATTTCCGCTAGAGGTGCATATCGCCCTTTAGACAAAATATTTGATTTATTAATTATCGAAAAAATAAAATGATGTATATTTACACTATAATTTTATTATATTAATTATGCTTCTAGTTACAGAATATTAGTTCTCCTACACGGATGAAAAAGACTGTTTTTCATATGTTTGGCGCTATAAAACATTATGATGGTTTGGAACACAAATTTTTTTTAACAGCACATATATTTTTGATTTGCTAAGCATATAATTGCTTCATAAACTAGCATTAACATGTCTTTGAGACATATTAATGTATTATGGTTTAGAACATATTATCGTTTGGACTAAAATGTTTGTAAATATAATATGCGTGGATGCAAAAATATATTAATTGTAAGAAATAGCCTATAAACATATATGTGTTTAGTAGCTTCGGAGCGCTATTTATACAGGGAGCGATATTGAATTAAGTTGGTGGTGTGCTTGTATTACAAAATTAACATTTTATTTTTTCCTGGGCAATTGATCAAATTACTTCTTTTTGATCCTTACAAACTGTGTTGGTCGCGCTGTTCGAATCCCGGTCCGGTCAAAAGGTAAAATTAAAGAAAAAACAAAAAATTGAATAATTATCTTCTTAGCAATGTTTGTATTACAGAAAAGGTGCTAAGAACTAAAAAATCTTGTGGAGGAGTGAGAAAGATGTCGGGGAATATTACAATTGGGCAGACAAAATTGAGCATTCAGGTCGAACGCTATGTTTGTTAAGCACCCTATATACCTGTTTTATTTTCATAATTCATTATGTATTATAAATATATAAATAAATAAATTTTGAGCACAATATTGTTCTTGGAAGAATTTTTTTTAAGCATATAATATTTTTGGGTGCCAAAATGCTTCCAAACCATATTATTGGCTCACATAATAAACATATTGTTTTTTGGAAGACAACATTATTGATTTGGATGCAAAAATTTACAAATATGTTTGGCAACTTTAGATACCCAAACATATATTGTTTAGACCAATATGCTTTCAAACATATTATACTATTCAGGTAGGATCAAACATATTAAATTTGTCTTGCGGACAATACCCAAAAATGTATATGCTTGAAGCCAAAATATGTTTGGAGTATATGTTACAGAAGCGATTTTTTTGTGAGGGTGTAGTTATAGAAATCATTAAAGCCTTAAATCAGTTAGATGCTAATTTAGCAAGCGAATGTTTAATTCTACATCTAATGGTCATTACGAATTACACTGTTGCATATATATTATAGCCTTTTAAAAATGCAATACTCGTTTAAATAAGTTTACCCAATAAGTTATTTATTCTACTTATAAATATTTTGGTTACTATTTCTATAATGTAATCGCGCTCAAACGGTTGAATGAATCCAAAACTCTGGGCAAACATCACATTATACACTACAGATTCCACATTAAATATATTGCAAGGCTGTGAAGCGGTTTTAATTAAAAAATAAAAATCCAAACACACCTTGATATTCCTCATTACCCCTTTATTCCCTTTTCAATTACAACCCAGTAGCTGCTTAATACTACAAAAATTATGGATAAATATTGACCAATTTCTATCGTAAATTTTGATGCATCTGCTATAGAACCTTACATCACATGGCACATAATTGAAACCTAATTTACACATTTTGTTATCATTGCCACTTAGGAAAATTTTAAACATAATTTTTATATTAATTTGGTTAATTCCTAATGCAAGCTTAAAACCTAAATTTATCCTTTCCAACTAAACGGATAATTAAAAGCAAAATTGGAAACTGATATATTCTAAAACACAGCTGAATGATCAACTGAAATCATTGCAATATTTTTTATGGGAGTCATCGGACGTATTAACCAATCCCTAGATTAGACGATAAATTTACATTAGTAATAATATCGTTAAAAATCCGTTCTAAATATACATAATCGAATATAACTACCATAAATCGTTGAGCTTTTTATTCTTAAATAACTCATGAATGACGGACAAGAAAAGTTTATCACAAAAAATTTCAATAAAAACCTTTCGTAGTGACAATAATAGAATGGTAGAATAGAATAAAATTTTGACAAAATTTTCATATAGAAAATAAAGATTTAACAAAATTTCTATAGAAAATAAAATTTGACAAAATTTTCTAAAAATAAAATTTGGACAAAATTTTCCATAGAAATAAATTTTTCTCAAATTTTTCTAACGAAATAACATTTTTGACAAAATTTTTTATAGAAATAATTTTTTTTTTCAAAATTTTCCATAGAAATAAAAATTTGACAAAATTTTCTATAGAAATAAAATTTTGATAAATTTTTCTATAGAAATAAAATTTTGTCAAAATTTTCTATAGAAATAAAATTTTGACAAAATTTTTTATAGAAATAAAATTTGGACAAAGTTTCTATAGAAATAAAAATTTAACAAAAATGTTTCTATAGAAATAAAATTTAATTATACAATTATTTTGAGCTTTTTGACAGATAAGATTAAGGAACATGGTTATAGAGCCATTGAAAGAAACAGATACAAATCTATACACCTGGACTGTAAATAAGAATTAGCATAAAGGGCCCAAAATTGAGTTATCTCTTCCCAGCCAGATCTATACAAAGCTGTGGAAAGGTCATTCGAACATTACATCCAGCGTGTATATTTGTATCTGGCGTTTCCTTTCATGCTCATAACCATGTTCCTTAATCTATATCTGTCCATAAAAAGCTGAAAAATAATTGTATAATAGATATAATGCATTACGTCATTTGCCTGTTTCGGTATCAGGCTAACATGAAATATAAAAATAATTTGACACAAGATTTTCATAGAAAAATTTTGGGCCAAATTGTCTAATAGAAAAGGATATTGGCAAAATTGTCTATAGAAATAAAATTTTGACAAATTTTCTATAGAAATAAAAATTTTTTCAAAAATTTTCCATACGAATAAAATTTTGACAAATATTGTCTATAGAAATAAAATTTTAACAATTGTCTATAGAACATAAAATTTTGACAAAAATTTTCTATAGAAATAAAAATTTTTGAAACAAAATTTCATATAATAAAATTTTGACAAAATTTGTCGTATAGAAAAAAATTTTGAAAAATTTCTTATAAAATAAAATTTTGACAAAATTTTCGTATAGAAATAAAATTTTGAACAAAATTTTCTATAGAAATAAAATTTTGACAATTTTCTATAGAAAATAAAAATTTTGACAAAGTTTCTATAGAAATAAATTTTTGACAAAAATTTTTTATAGAAATAAAATTTTGACAAAATATTCTATAGAAATAAAATTTTGACAAAATTTTCTATAGAAATAAAATTTTGACAAAATTTTCTATAGAAATAAAATTTTGACAAAATTTTCTATAGATAATAAATTTTGACAAAATTTCTATAGAAATAAAATTTTGACAAATTTTCTGTAGAAATAAAATTTTGAAAAATTTTCTATAGAAATAAAATTTTGACAAAATTTTCTATAAGAAATAAAATTTTGACAAATTTTCTATAGAAATAAAATTTTTTGACAAAATTTTTGTAGAAATAAAGATTTTGAAAAAATTTCTATAGAAATAGAATTTTGACAAAATTTTCTATAGAAATAAAATTTTGACAAAATTCTCTATAGAAATAAAATTTTGACAAAATTTTCTATAGAAATAAAATTTTGACAAAATTTTCTATAGAAAATTAAAATTTTGACAAAATTTTTCTATAGAAATAAAATTTTGACACAATTTTCTATAGAAATAAAATTTTGACACAATTTTTTATAGAAATAAAATTTTGACAAAATTTCTATAGAAATAAAATTTTGACAACATTTTCTATAGAAATAAAATTTTGGCAAAAATTTCTATTAAAAATAAAAATTTTGGCAAAATTTCTATAGAAATAAAATTTGTCAAAATTTTCTATAGAAAAAAAAAATTTGGAAAATTTTCTATAAAAAAAAATTTTGGCAAAATTTCTATAGAAAAAAATTTGAAAAATTTTCTATAGAAATCAAATTTTGAAAAATTTTCTTAGAAAGGAAATTTGACAAAATTTCTGTAGAAAAAATTTTGACAAAATTTTCTGTAGAAATGAAATTTGAAAATTTTGTATAGACTGAAATTTACAATTTCTATGAACTAAATTTTGCCAAAATTCTATAGAACAAAATTTTGACAAAATTTTCAAAGAAGTGAAATTTGAAAATTTCTGAATAGAAATAATTTGACAAAATTTTCTGTAGAACTAAAAATTTTGAAAAAATTTTCTATAGAACTAAATTTGACCAAATTTTCTATAAAGAAATAAAATTTTGACAAAATTTTCTATAGAAAAAAATTTGAAAAAATTTCTATAGAAAAAAATAATTTCTGGCAAAATTTCTATAGAAAAATAAATTTGGCAAAATTTTCTATAGAATAATAAAATTTTGACAAAATTTTCTGTAGAATTGAAATTTTGAGAAAAATTTCTTAAAATTAAAAAATTTTGAAAACTTTTCTATAGAAATAATTGACAAATTTTCTATAGCAATAAAATTTTGACCAAATTTCTATGCAATAAATTTTGACAAAATTTTCTATAGAAATAAAATTTTGACAAAATTTTCTATAGAAATAAAATTTTGACAAAATTTTCTATAGAAATAAAATTTTGACAAACGTTTCTATAGAAATAAAATTTTGACAAAAGTTTCTGTAGAATAAAATTTTGACAAAATATCTAATAGAAATAAATTTTTTGACAAATTTTTTATAGAAATAAAATTTGGACAAAAGTTTCTATAGAAATAAAATTTTGACAAAAGTTTCTGTAGAAATAAAATTTTGACAAAATTTTCTATAGAAAACACATTTTGGCAAAATTTTCCATAGAAATAAAATTTTGATAAAATTTTCTATAGAAATAAAATTTTGTCAAAATTTTCTATAGAACTAAAATTTTGTCAAAATTTTCTATAGAACTAAAATTTTGCCAAAATTTTCTATAGAACTAAAATTTTGCAAAAATTTTCTAATAGAATAAAATTTGCAGAATTTTCTATAGAAATGAAATTTTGACAAAATTTTCTGCTAAGAAATGAAATTTTGGACAAAATTTTTGTGTAAAAAAAAAATTTTGACAAAATTTTCTTAAGATATAAAATTTTGACAACATTTTCTATAAGAAATAAAATTTTGAACAAAATTTTCTATAGAAAAAAATATTTGCCGTCTCTCTTCTTTTCCATTTGTTTGTTTTGTTATTGTTGTTTTGTTCTTTAAGCATTGTTGTTGTTTTTTTATTTTTTGTTCGAATTTATTTGGCATAAGGCCGCTATCATGTAAAACCTTTTTTCGAGAGGTTCAAGTGTGGTTTTTGTTGGTTTAATAAACTGCCTGAATTAGTTCTTGATAATTGGTTTGATAGTTTGCTGCAAGTAGAGGATGCTGATGAGGAATGTGGTAATTCCGAAACGTGCGTCCATCCAACCATCTTGCAGTCTATAGGGCTTTGCCCAAATAAATTTGACAAACATTCTTTTCCTCTGTTGGTTAAGCTACTCTTGTAGTTTAGTCAATGTATGGTTTTAAGCTGAAATAAAAAAAAAACAACAACAATGCTTAAAGAACAAAACCAACAATAACAAAACAAAACAAATGGAAAAAGAAAGGAGGCACGCTCAAAATAAACCCAGCATGTGAATTCAAATCGATGATTTTGACATTGGCATAGGAAAGAGATATGTTTGTTTTCGAATTATTTGGCATAAGCGGCTATACAATGTAAAACCTTTTTTCGGAGGTTCAAGTGTGGTTTTTGGTGTGGGGTTTAATAAACTGCCTGAATTATTCTGATAATTGGTTGATAGTTTTGCTGCAAGTAGAGGATGCTGATGAGGAATGTGGTAATTCCGAAACGTGCGTCCATCCAACCATCTTGCAGTCTATAGGGCTTTGCCCAAATAAATTTGACAAAACATTCTTTTCCTCTGTTGGTTAAGCTACTCTTGTAGTTTAGTCAATGTATGGTTTTAAGCTGAAATAAAAAAACAACAACAATGCTTAAAGAACAAAACCAACAATAACAAAACAAAACAAATGGAAATAAAATTTTGACAAAATTTTCTATAGAAATAAAATTTTGATAAAATTTTCTATAGAAATAAAATGTTGAAAAAATTTTCTATAGAAATAAAATTTACAGATATAACTAGTTTCGCACTCAGAATTTCAGAAATTGATGAAACAAAACCTGACAAATGGGTCTTATCGATATGTACTAGTTTGTTAGGGATCAAACAGATATTTTTACAAAAAAAAAAAAACGCTTTTTAGAAACCATTGTTATCAACGTATATAGACATCAACAATAGCTACACGTTTCTGATTTGTGTCAACATTTTCCGTGTTGAAAGCTAATCTATTATCATTTTATAATATATGTTTAGTTCGTCTATTTAGTATTGCCATAATGGCCCACTGTACATCTCGAACACTCTTCCATTGATGGGTGCGATGTAAATGAAAACATTTAAATAATTTTCCAAAATATCTCTTCCTGCTTTACAACATTTTAGTAGATATCGCTAGAGAAGACACATGTGTAACAAACTTGGGGTGTGATTTTTCGATGGTATTGTGCTCTTATGTTTTAATTTTTGCTTATTTACCAAACAATTATCATTCGAATAGATGGAAAAACGTGTTATGGAAATTGTCCAATCTTTTTTTTTTTTTTTATAAACGATGTAAAATTTTATTGAATAAATCATATAAACTGGAGATCTATATAAATTACATGTGAGAATAGATCATGAATTAAATTTGAAATAAAAGGAAGAGAGCACTTGGAACAAAATCCAGAGACGTTCTTGGTCAGAAAATTACTTTTGCATTATGAGAACACGGCATTACCTTTATTGTTGTATGTAACCAGATTTATCGACGTTAGTACAATCTGTATATAGGGCCGGTATGTACAATTAAAAAAAATTTGCTTTGTATTCCGATAAAGCACGGTATGAACCTCTAGCGGAAATTTCGTTTGGGTGCCAATAACACAGTTCTGCATTCAATTTCTTATGGGAGCAAAATGTAAAAAATCTTTAATAACTCCTCATGGAATATTCGTTAGCAACTATGTACGAAATTACCGCTAGAGGTGCATACCGTTTCGTTTGCATGTTAAATGTTATATGTTTCCTACATCCATAGGAAAAAGTCTGTTAAAATCAGGC
>PGFW01024632.1:0-10972 GCA_003123925.1 Haematobia irritans
ATGGACCGATACTCACAATTTTTGGCCACAAACGTATTTGTGTCCTGAACCAATAACCTTAGATTTCCAATTCCGGGTAAATTGAATAAAACTGCCCCCGATTTCCTATAAGCCCAAAGAAGAAAATCCGTGGAGATGCGGTTTTTATGGGGCTATACCCAAAATATGGACCGATACCACAATTTTTGGCACACGTATTTGTGGCCTACAATACCTCTAGTTTCCGATTTTCAGGTAAATTTGAATAAAGAACTGCCGGTTTCTATAAGCCAAGAAGTAAAATCGGGAGATCGGTCTATAGTGGGGCGCTATAACCAAAATCATGACAACGATACTCACAAATTTTTGGTCACACGTATTTGTGTGGTCCTACAATACCTCTAGCATTTTCCAAATTTTCCGGTAAATGAATAAAAAACACTGCGATTTCTATAAGCAAAGGAAGTAAAATCGGAGAGGTCTTATGGGGGGCTATACCAACATATTATGGCACCATTACTCACAATTTCGGCACACGTATTTTAGTCGGACAATACCTCTAGATTTTCAATTTCAGGGTAAATTGAATAAAAACTGGGGTCTATAAGCCAAGAAGGTAAAATCGGGAGATCGGTCTATAGGGGGCTATGCCAAAACTGGACGATACTCAGCCATTTGCACACCTCTTTAAGGTCACAAAATACTCCAGATTTCAAATTTCAGGCACACATTGGATAAAACTACGATTTCTATAAGCCCAAGACCCCAAATCGGGAGGTCTTTATATGGGGACTATATCAAAACCTGGACCGATACAAGCCCATCTTCGAACTTGACCTGCCTGAGACAAAGACGAGTTGCTGCAAAAAATTTTCAGCACGATTGCTTCATTATTGAAGGCTGTAGCCGTGATTACAACAGACAGACAGACAGACAGACAGACAGACAGGGACAGGACGGACAGACGGAACATCTTATATCGTTTAGAATTTCTCCCTGATCAGATATTATTACTTTTAAAGTCGGAAATCGATATCGAGCTTACAAACGGATGACAAATTATATATACCCCGTCACCATCTCTATGTGGTGGTATAAAAACAAACTTTATATTAGCAAGTAATACCATTATATTCAATTATATTTAAATGGTGTACTAACTATTAATGATGGCGCATGACTTTATGCTATAATCTATATTGCGATGATTTGCTTGATGCACCTGGCAATTTAATTGCAAGATATATACATATAAAATGTCACTAGCTGAATTTAGGGTGTCCATATAAAGAAACCGGAAATCGTTATAAGACTTAAATTTCTTCAGTTGTTTCTTAAACTTTAATTAGTTACATACTTATGTTTAAATTAAAAAAATATTTATGACCCCCCAAAATGAAAAAAGTATAATAAAGTCTTACAAAAATGTTGTAACAACTTTAAATTTAATATTTCTCTATACAACCATATTTTATATGATTCAAATATTGGAAACATTTTTTGATTGATTGGTAAACTAATATACGAATTATCCAGCAAACTTCATTATTACTAATGGACTAATAATCACCCTCCTATCCGCGCTATTGTCGAATATTAACTGCAATATATGACATCGAGTTAGTCCGCTGCTATCACTTCAATCACATATTATCATCAGTTTTCGTCTGAACAAGCAACGAGACATACATGACATTTAATGCGAAAATCTATGATATTTTGACATGTGCGATAAAACCACAATTGTATTATTCTAATGATTCACTTCCCATAGCCGGTAAAAAAAATTTGAAAAAATCAAAAGCACTTAGCCAAAATATAAAATTTGATATGGGTTTTGAATTTTGGTATATTTATATAGAACTATAGTCAAAAAAGTGGAACGAAAAACGAATTAATTCTACTTCGTTCATGGAAATATTATTATTGAGAAATTTGTCTGGAATTTCAATAAGTTTTGCTACTAGTTACATTTGCCCAATTTCCTCAAATGTACCAAAATTTTCTTTAATAAATACTAAAACAAAAAAAAAAAATAATAATTTATTGATATAGTCAACATTTTAAAATACAATTTCTATAGAAATAAAATTTGACATATTTTCTATAGAAATAAAATTTGACAAAATTTCTATAGAAATAAAAGTTTGCACACATTTCGCATATGAAATAAAATTTTTGACAAAATTTTCTAATAGAAAGTAAAGTTGCACACATTTTCCATAGAAATAAAATTTTTGCCAAAATATTCTACAGAATGAAATTTTGACAAAATTCTATATAAATAAAATTTTGACAAAATTTTCTATAGAAATAAAATTTTTCGAAAAAAATTTCTATAGAAATAAAATTTTAGCACAATTTTTTACCATTAAATAAAAGTTTTGAGAAAATTTTCGTTATAGAAATAAAACTTAACAAAATTTCCGTTGGAAGTAAATTTTAACAAATTTCCTTGGAAGTAAAATTTTGACAAAAGTTTCTTACACGGAAATTAAGATTTTGGCATAAAATTTTTTTGAGAATAAAGATTTGTACAAAATTTTCGTATAGCAAACATTTGTTGACAAACATTTCTCTATAGAAATAAGAATGATGACAAAATTTTCTATAAGAATAAAAATGTTGACAAAAATTCTATAGAAAAAATAAAATGTGACAAAAATTTCTAAAGGAAATAAAATTTTTACCAAAATTTTCTATAGAAAATAAAATATTGGACCAAATTTTCTAGAGATAATAAAATTTTGGCAAAATTTTCTATAGAAATTCACTATTTGGCACAACATTCTATATAAATTAAAATTTTTGACAAAAATGTCGAATAAAAGTAAAATTTAAACAAAATTTTATAGAAATAAAGTTTTGACAAAATTTTTATAGAAAGTAAAATATTGACAAAATTTTCTATAGAAATAAAATATTGACAAAATTTTATATAGGGCGAAAAGAAATTAAAAATTTTTGAAAAAAATAAATTTATAGAAATAAATCTGAAAAATTTTCTATAGAAATTTAAGTTTTGACAACATTTTTCTATAGAAATTAAAAATTTTTGGAAAATTGTTCTATAGAAATAAATTTGGGAAAGTTTCTATATGAAAAAAAAATGTTGAGGAAATTTCTATGGAAATAAAATTTACAAAACGTTCCATACGAAATAAAATTTTTGGCAAAATTTTCTATAAAAAATAAAATTTTTGCCAAAATATTCTATAGAAATAAAATTGACAACAATTCTCTATAGAAATAAAATATTCTACAAAATTTTCTATAGTGAAAAACTTTCTAAAAATTTCCGTTTGGCCAAGTAAAATGGCATGAACAACATTTTCTATCAGGGTTATAAACATGTTGACAAAATAAAAACTAATATTGCTGACGAAAATTTTTTTATAGAAATAAAAATTTTGACAAACTTTTACAGAAATAAAATGTTGACAAATCTTCTATAGAAATTAAAATTGAAAAAAACTTTCTATAGAAATAAATTGGACAACACTTTTCCATAAGAAATAAAATTTGGACAAATTTTCTAATAGAATAAAATTTTGACAAAATTTTCTATTAGAATTAAAAAATGTTAAACCAAATTCTATTGGCAAATAAAATAATGACAACATTTCTAATATGTATAAAAATTTGACAAATTTTTCTATAGAAATAAAATTGTTGACCAAGATCTTCTATAGAAATAAACTTTTGACAAAAATCTTTCTATAGAAATAAAATTTTTTACAATATTTTCTACAGAATAAAAAATGTGACAACATTTTCTCTAGAAATAAAATTTTGACGAAATTTCTATAGGAATAAGAATTTTGACAAAATTTTCTAAAGAAATAAAATGTTGACAAAATTTTCTATAGAATATAAAATTTTACAAAATCTTTCCTATAGAAATAAATTTTCTTATAAGAAATAAAGATCTGACAAAATTTTCTGATAGAAATAAAATTTTGACAAAATTTCTATAGAAATAAAATTTTGCCAAAATATTCTACAGAAGTTTACATGACAACATTTTCTATATGTATAAGATTTTGACAGAAATTTTCGATAGAAACAAAATGTTCGACAAGATTTTCTATAGAAATAAAATTTTGACAAAATCTTCTATAGAAATAAAATTTTTACAAAATTTTCTACAGAAAAAAAATGTTGACAACATTTTCTCTAGAAAAATAAAATTTTGACAAAATTACTATAGGAATAAAATTTTTGACGAAAATTTTCTATAGAACATAAAATTCTTGACCAAAATTCCTATAGAAATAAAATTGATAAAACCTTTCGAGTAGAAAATAACATTTTGACAAAATCTCCTATAGAATAAAATTGTTACAAAATTTTCATAAGAAGTAAAACTTTAACAAACATTTCCTTGAAAGGAAAATTTTAACAAAATCTTTCTTTGGCAAGTAAAATTTTGACAAAAAGTTTCTACAGAAGTTAAATTTTATAAAATTTTTCCACAGAAATAAAATGTTGCAAATATTTTATAAGATATAACAATTTCGACAAGAATTTCCTATAGAAATAATAATTTTGACAAAATTTTCATACTAGAAATAAAATTTTGACAAAAAATCTTTCTATAAGAATTAAAATTTTAACAAAATTTTGTATAGAAATAAAATTATGCCAACAATTTTCTATAGAAAAAAAAAATTTTTGACAAATCTCTAAAAGAAAAAATGTTTACACATTTTCTATAGAAGATAAAAATTTGATAAAATTTTCGTATAGAAATAAAATTTTTGACAAAATTTGTCTAATAGCAGAATAACAAATTTTAGACAAAATTTGCTATAGAATTAAAACTTTGACAAAATCATCTATAGAAATAAAGGCTTTTACCAAAATTTCTATAAAATAAAATGTTGACAAGATTTTTCTATAGAAATAAAATGTTGACAAAATTTTTTATAGAAATAAAATTTTGACAAAATTTTCTACAGAAATAAAATTGTGACAAAATTTTCTATAGAAATAAAATTTTGACAAAATTTTCTATAGATATAAAATTTTGACCAAATTTCCGTATAGAAATAAAATGTTTTGACAAATTTTCTTATAGAAATAAAAATTTTGACAAAAAACTCCTATAGAAATTAAAATGTTTGACAAAAAATTTCTATATAAATAAAAATTTTGACAAAATTTCTATAGAAATAAAATGTTGATAAAAATTTGTATGGAAAATAAATGTTGACAAAATTTTCTTGGAAATTAAAATTGCATGACAAATTTTCTATTAGAAATAAAGAATTTTAGATCAAAATTTCTATAGGCAAATAAAATTTTGACAAAATTTTCTATAAATTAAACTATTTTAAAATATTTTTAATTTTCGTATTGGATTCGTAACATCGAAGTCCTTGTAAAGTCGTTAAAACATTTAAAATTCGTTCAATTTACAATTCAAGAGTATTTATGCATAGCATACATACATGTAATATTGAGAGATCATAATACATAAGTGTTGCAAATACTGACATAGACTTCTGAATAGACTTCTAAAATTAAATTATTAAAAAAAATCTTTCGAAAAATGGACATTCTTTTTGTATGAATAATGTTTGGATAAAAAAAACAAACAACTTACAAATTAGATTTTTTAAATTTTGTAGATTTTTGGCGTAAAATTTTCTACAAATGTTTTTTTCTAAATTATTTTCGGAAAGAGTGGCAAACAGTGAACACAAACCACCAAGTTTTATACAACGAAAAAAAAGCATGCCGGTGCCCAAAGGATTTTGTGTTTACACTAATGAGTTGTTGTATTAATGCGAAGGCAGAGAAGCGTGCCGAATTGAAGTAAGATTAATTTAACACATATTTCATTTTTAAATTTGAGTTTGTAGTATTTGATTACTAGGAGGCCAAATTTATTCGTTTATTCATTTCGTTAAAATAGAAGTGTGAAAAACATCTTCTATTTTTTAAAGGCTCTGTTTGTTTTTGTCTTTAAATACAAAAAGTCTACCAATTTTAAAGTTTATCGACTTTTGGGCAAGGAAAAAAACTTGTATATTAGAGAAATACGTCTTCTATGCTAAGTAAGAATTCACATTCGTATTTTAAGGAAACATAAAATCTTTGACCTTAGACAATATTTTCCACTGTACGCTTAGATTGGTACCATAAACTTTGTCATGTGGTTTGCTACCATTTTCGAAATAATTGGTGATGTCGATCTAACAATGTCAGCGTCCATCTATTGAAAAGTTCGTACTAGCTTGAAACTGATGTATTTTAGGTCGGATGATATTGAAATAGAAGTGACCAAAGGGATAGAGTATCCCAAGATTTGCTTAAAACAGCATACATTTCCATGCTGGTTCCAAAATATTTTGGTGATTTCTAAACGCAGCAAATGGAAAAATGTTGCCTGTTTAAGCAAATTCTTGGGAACTCTATCCTTTGGTCCACTTGTCTATTTGCCAATATCATCACGACCCTAACATACATCAGTTTAAGCTAGTACGATTTCAATTAGATGGACTGACATTGTTACGATCGAATCACCATTATTTCGAAATCGCGTACAAACACCATGACAAAGTTAGTGTAACCCCAATCAAGGGTACATGAAACAATATTTCAAGGTCAAAGATTTAGTGCGCTTAATATACGAATGTGGAATTTACGAGCAGTTAGAAGACGTATTTCTCTAAATATGAAAGTTTTTTTCCTGCCAGAAAGTCGATAAACTTTTAAATTGTAGACTTTGATCTTTAAAGACAAAATCAAACAAGCTTTAAAAATAGAAGATGGTTTTTCAACACTTTATTTTAAAGACACTGATATAACGACGAATAAATTTCGGCCTCCTAGGATCAAATACACAAAAAACTCAATTTAAAAAATGAAATTATTGGTCTTAAAATTAATCCTACTTCACATTCGGCACGCTTCTCTGCCTTCGAATTAAATACAACACATCATTAGTCTAAACACAAAATCTTGAGGCACCCGGCATGCTTTTTTTCTTGTATATAAAACTTGTGGTTTGGTGTCACTGGTTTGCCACTCTTCCAAAATAATTTAGAAAAAATAAATTGTAGAAAAATTTTTTACCAAAAATCTCAACAAATTTAAAAAATCTATGTTTTGAAGTTGTTTTTTTTTTCTATCAAACATTCATCAACAAAAAAATGTCCATTTTTCGAAAGATTTTTTTTATAATTTATTTTTAGAAGTCTATTTCAGAATCTATTTCAGTATTGCCAAACCTTATGTATTATGATCTCTCATATTAGCATTGTATGTATGTTATGATAAATACTCCTTAATTGTAAATGTGGACGAATTTTAAATGTTTTAACGACTTACAAGGACTTCGGTGTTACGACCAATACGAAAATTAAAAATTTTTAAAAATAGTTTAATTTATAGAAAATTTTGTCAGAAAATTTTATTTCGTATAGAAACATTTTGTCAAAATTTTATTCTATAGAAAATTTCATCATTATTTCCAAAGAAAATTTTACTGTCAACATTTATTTCCATACAAAATTTTATCAACATTTTTTATTTCCTATAAAAATTTTGGTTCAAAATTTTAGTTCGTATAGAAATTTTGTCAAAAATTTTAGTTCTATACGAGTTGTTTGTCAAAAATTTATTTCTATAGAAAATTTTGTTCAGAAATTTTATTTCTATGGAAATTTGGTGCAAAATTTATATCTATAGAAAATTTGCGAAAATTTTCTATTCTATAGAAAATTTGATCAAACATTTTATTCTGTAAAAAATTTTGTCAAAATTTATTTCTATAAAAAATTTTGTAAGCATTTATTTCTATAGAAAAAATCTTGTCAAACAAATTTTTTTTATTTCTATTGAGAAAATTTTGTAAAAACTTGATTTCTATAGATGGATTTGTCAAAGTTTTATTTCTATAGAAATTTTGTCAAAAATTTTATTTCTATAGAAAATTTTGTTCAAATTTTATTTCTATAGCAATTTAACAAAATCTTATTTCTATTAGAAAAATGTTGATCAACATTTTTCTTTTAGAAGATTTTAGTCAAAATTTATTTTCTATAGAAAATTTTGGCAATATTTTTATTTCTATACAAAATTTGTTAAATTTTAATTTATAGAAGATTGTGTCAGAAATTTATTGTCTATAGAAAATTTTTGTTCAAAATTATTATTTCTATAGGAAATTTTGTTCGAAATTTTATATCTAGTAGAATAATTCTGCAACATTTTATTTTTCTGTGGAAAAATTTTATAAAAATTTAACTTCTGAGAAACTTTGATCAAAATTTTTACTTCAAAGAAAATATTTTTCGTATAAATTTTCCTTTTCAAAGGAAAATTTTGTTAAAGTTGTTACTTCTATGAAAATTTTGTACAATTTTTATTTCTATAGAGATTATTGTCAAAATGTATTTCTATAGAAAGTTTATATCAAAATTTTATTTCGTATAGGAGATTTGGTCAAAATTTATTTCTATAGAAAATTGTCAAAATTTTATTTCCTATAGTCAAATTTTTCAAAATTTATTCTAATAAAATTTTCAAACATTTTTTTTTTCTGTAGAAAATTTTGTAAAAATTTTTATTTCTATAGACAGATTTTGTCAAAATTTTATTCTATACGAAAATCTTGTCACATTTTTGTTTCGTATAGAAAAATTTGTGTCAAAATTTATACATTATAGAAAATGTTGTCATGTTAATTCTGTCTAAATATTTTGGCAAATTTTATTTCTATAGAAAAATTTTCTGTCAAAATTTTATTTCTATAGAAAATTTTGTAAAGATTGTATTTCTATAGAAAATTTTATTTCTATAGGAGATTTTTGCTAAAAATTTTTTTATTCTATAGAAAATTTTGTCAAATTTATTTCTTTTAAGAGAAATTTGTCAAAAAATTTATTCCTATAGAAAATTTGCGTCAAAATTTTATTCCTAGAGAAAATGTTGTCAAACATTTTTTATTCTGTAGAAAATTTTTGATATAAAATTTTAATTTTCTATAGAACATTTTGTTCAAAATTTTATTTTCTATAGAAAATCTTTGTTCAACATTTTATTTCGTTAGAAAATTTTTGTGCAAAATTTATACATATAGAAATGTTGTCATATTTTATTTTCCATAGAAAATTTGGTTAACATTTTAATTCTATAGTGAAAATTTTGTCAAAATTTTAATTTCTATAGTAAATTTTGTCAAAAATTTTATTTCTATGAAAATTGTCAGAATTTTATTCTATGAAAGTTTTTTCAAAATTTATTTTCTATAGAAGACCTTTGTCAACATTTTATTTTCTGTAGAAAGTTTTGTCAAAATTTTATTTCTATAAAAAAAAATTTGTCAACCAATGTATTTTATTTTGTTCAACATTTATACCATAGAAAATGTCTTCATCATTTTACTCCAAAGCGAAATTTTTAGAAGTTTATTTCTATAGAAAATTTGTAAACATTTATTTCTATAGAAATTTTTGTCAAAAATTTTATTTACTATAGAAATATTTTTGGCAAAATTTTATTTTTTATAGGAAAATTTTGCCAAAAATTTATTGTCATGGAACGTTTGTAACATTTTATTTCCATGAGAAAAATTTCCTCAACATTTTTTTTTCTGTTATAGAAAAGCTTTCCCAAAATTTTATTTCTATAGAACATTTTTCCAAATTCTTATTTTCTATAGAAAATGTGTCAAAACTTAATTTCTATAGAAAATTTTGTCAAGATTTATATTCTATAGATTTATTTTTTTTCAAGATTTGTATTTCTAATATAAAATTTTGTCAACTATTTTATTTCTATAGAAAAATTTGTCAATATTTATTTCTATAGAAAATTTTGTCAAAACCTTTATTTCTATTAAAAAATTTTGTATAAAATTTTACTTTTATTGACATTCTTTAGTCAACAATTGTATTTATATAGAAAGATCGTTGCCCAATCAATAGTATTCTATATGAAAATTTTGCCAATAATTTTATTTCGCGTAAAATTTGGCAATATTTTATTTCATATACGAAAATTTGTGTAAAATTTATTCTTTACGAAATTTTGTCAACATTTTATTATCTATAGGAAATTTTCTGTCAACATTTTTATTCTTATAGAAAAATTTGTCATCATTTTAGTTTCTATAGAAGAATGTCATGTCAACAAATGTTTGCTATAAGAAAATATTTGTACAAATTTTTTGTTTTCAATAGGGGGGAAAACAAAAAATTTTATCAAAACTTTAATTTCTTGTAGAAACTTTTGTCAAAAATTTTACTTGCCAAAGAATTTTGTTAAAAATTTACTTCAACGGAAATTTTGGTTAAAGTTTTATTTCAATAGAAAATTTTTCTCAAAATTTTCAATTTCGTGAAAAATTGTGCCTGTGCTAAAATTTTATTTCTATAGAAATTTGTTCGAAATTTTAACTTTCTATAGAAAATTTTGTCAAGAAATTTTATTTATATAGAAAATTTTGTCAAGAATTTCATTTCTGGTAGAATATTTTGGGCAAAATTTTATTTCTATGTCGAAAATGTGTGCAAACTTTATTCTATAGAAAATTTTGTCAAAATTTATTTCTACTGGATAAAATTGTTGTGCCAAACTTTATTTCTTATAGAAAATTTGTTCAGAAATTTTATTTCTAAAATAGAAAATATTGTCAAAATTTTATTTCTATAGAAATTGTATTTTAAAATGTTGACTATTCAATAAAATTTATTATTTTTTTTTGTTTTTGTATTTATTAAAGAAAATTTTGGAATTTGAGGGAAATTGCAAATGTAACTAAGGTACACAAAAACTTATTAAATTCAAGACAAATTTCTCAAAAATAATATTTCCATGAACGAAAGTAGAATTAAATTCGTTTTCGTTCACTTTTTTGACTATAGTTCTATATAAATATACAAAATTCAAAACCCCATATCAAATATTTATATTTTTGCTAAGTGCTTTTGATTTTTCAAATTTTTTACCGGCTATGGGAAGTGAAATCATTAGAATAACA
>PGFW01024634.1:9401-21589 GCA_003123925.1 Haematobia irritans
CAGTAATGCTGAGGTTTCAAGCTTTTCGAAGTGGTTCACTGCAATGTGGTATGCGTGGACTACGGCTATAAAAAATGGAGTTCCCTTGTCATTGTAGACTTAACATGGAATCCGGGCAGCATCAGTGATAAGAGAAAGAAGTGTCACCAATGTGGTATCACAATGGCACTTAATTTCTAAGTGAGCCAGATACATTTCGGGCTGCACCTAACCTAACTAACTGATACACAATCGGTTTCGGAATCTCCTATTAATGTATGTAAGGCTTAGTAACAAATCCCCTCTATGGGAATTCGAAGTCTTCAGGTAGTTGCGGAAATTGCTTTATATATTTCGATCCACAAATTTTATTATAAAAATATAGAAAAATGAGCTTGAAGTTTTTGACAATTTTTCTGTTCATCAACATATACAAACCCACGAATATCCCTCATTATTTGTTAGAGCTACTAGCACTCTTCGACAATAAACACCTTAATTTGCAACCTCAACGAATACGAACAACTAACTGCAAACAAAAGCTCCCAGTGGAAGTTACGATTACGTTCGCTGTAAAGAAAACAGAAGTTCTAGTTAATTGTTTCTAAAAGCTGTTTATTTTCAAACGCCAGCGCAAAAGAGAGATGATTATGACAATGGCAGCATATAAAACGACTATGCACTTTAAGCAAGGCATCCAGGCAGTTTGGACAACCAGCCAATGCAAATATCCTTACGGTCTCTCCAATCCACATCACGGCAGCAAGCAACAACCATTTTTATTTGAAATACCCCCCCCAATCTTTGATAGGTTTCCACAACATCCATTCATCATCTATAAGACAGGAACAAATATTTTTTCCTTTTGTTTTTGATATTTTCAATTGCTCATAAAATGCCATAGCTGTTGCCAGAATCCTGTGAAAATTAGCTTAACCATACAGGCTATCAATAGCGTTGAATGCGTGGCCAAACACACTCTCGCATATTGTGGATATTTTTATTAGCGAAAATTGTGCTGTTTTGTTTTTCGGTGATAGAATTGCATTGTGATATTACTCGTGAAGTAATCACTCAACAGGCTTGGGAAAAAATTAACAGTAATCGATGTTGGAATAAACCGAATTTTACAAAGAATAATCAGAGGTAAGAGTGTAGGATAAAGGAAGTTTGAACCCCCCCCCCCCCACAAGTAAAAGAGCGATTTGCGAATATGGGTTAGGAAGTTTTTAGTTTGAACGAAACTATCATGTCTCGCCGTTATTATTAGTTTTAAAAAAGAGATTCAGATTGTCTTGTCGTGTAGGTTGACAAACACCTACAGTATTCTGTTTGTTGTGCACTCCAAAACTTCTCTTTCCATTCGTACCTTCTTTTATTCAGGAACTATGAGTCTCTACCAATTCCCTAATATATTTCCAGTCCTGTTCTCAATGGCGTCATGTCCAGAATCACCTCTTCACGTTATGCTTTACTGTTCGCAATTAAAGGCAGGGAAGTGACAGAAGTAGTATTCAGGTTTCATAATCTACAAATCGCGGGCCGTATATGCTACATCCGCTCTGCTCTAATCGGCACAGGTTGTGCTCTCAATTCTAGATTGCCCGGCCCAATGACTTTTCATTTCCTGCTGTTTCTTGAGTAGTCATCTAGTCTTTTATCTTATCTGACCACCCCAAAGTATTATCTTGCCCATTCCCCCGAAAGTTGCAGTTGTTCTCAATCGTTTATGGGTCTCTCGTGTCCATTCATCTAACTCGACCCGCCTCTATTGACTTTGCGTTCTCTAATTTTACTCCCCTATGTGTCCCAACTTTACCGCCAGTTCATTTGCCTTTACGTTTCCTCATATTCCGAATCGATGTGGAGTATTCGATTGATTATTGCTTTGCATTTCAATTACGATTCACGATCGAATCGTAAATGTCTGACATTACCTTCAATTATCCCTGCGGCAATCTGTAAAAATGTTTCAAGTTTTGTTTGGATTTGTTGTTATTTTCCGAGCAAGTTAACGCCATTTAGTATTGGCACGTGCTTCGATGCCTCGGTGGTCCACATATACGGCCCAGTCCGCCTCACCGTTCATTCGTCCATCTATTTATGGCCAATTTTCTAAGAATGATTCATCTTCAAAAGTTCTCTGTGTAAAGTCGTTTAATGATCTAGATTTAGTGAGGGCGACATCTAGAGACTGACAAGTTCATGTAATGCTATAGGGAGCCACCGTGGGCAATGGCTAGCATGCTCCGCTTGCATTACACAAGGTCGTCGGTTCGATTCCTTCTTCGAGCGAACATCAAAAGTTTTTCCAAGCGGTGGATTATCCCATGTCAGCTTCAAAGCTTTTCTGAGTGGGTTTCATGCAATAGTGGAACGCCATTCGGACTCGGCATATAAAAGAAGCGTCCTTGTCATTTGATGCTTTATATGGAATCGGGCAGGCACTCAGTGATAGAGAGAAGATTCACAATGGTTTATCACAATGGACTGAATAGTCTAAGTGAGCCATGATACATTGGGCTGCCACCTAACTAACCTACAGGCGGTAGAGAACTTCTTTTCTGATCAATATCATCAGTGTTATTCCATTATATAGTAAGCAATTTAATGCGAGAGGCAACTGTTTCATTGGCATGCATTTTAATAGGCCTGGAAGGAGTGAATTGCTTACCTCTAGTGGTAATGAAATAATAATACTGACTTTCTAGATTAGGTAGTATATATTTCAATTACCCACTAGAGGTAAGCCAATTTCAACTCCTCAGGCTATTAAATTGCTACATGGCCATGGACAGTTGCCTCTCGGCAAATTAAATTGCTACTATTATAACTGGAATCAAACCTTGGATGAAGTAATTGTTCAGAAAGTATCAGTTCCACTGTAGGTTTAGGTTAGGTGGCAGCCCAATGTATCTGGGTCACAGACTATTTCAGTCCATGTTGATACCATCATTGGTCGAACTCTCCTCTTACAACTGAGGCTCGGCCCGATTCCTGTTAAGCTCAATGACAAGGGACCTCCTTTTTATATAAGCCAGTCCCGAAGCGTCCACATTGCTATGAAACCACGTCAGAAAGAAGCTTGAGCTGGAGATGGGATAGATCCACCGCTGAAAAACTTTTTGAGTTCGCTCGAAGAAGAATCGAACAGCGACCTTACGCAACGCATGCAACCATTGCACCACGGTGGCTCCACTAGTAGCATTACCATGAACTGTCAGTCCTCAGATGTTCGCCCTCCTAAATCTAGGATTTAATTAACGAGCTTTACAAGAAGACTTTAAACGTGATATAGTCTTAGAACAAAAAAAAATATTGGCACATAATAGATGGACAGAAGGTGGGCGGTATGCATGTATATGTTGGACCACCGAGCAATCGAACTACGTGCCTAATCGAAATGCGTTAACTTGCTCGGAAATAACAAATCCACAAAACTTGCAAACATTTTACAGATTGGCCGCAGATAATAGAAGTGAATGATCAAACTTACGATTCGATCGTGAATCGTATTGGAAATGCAAAAGCATATTCAAACGAAGATACTCACATCGATCGGAAATATGAAGGACAAACGTAAAGGCAAATGGAAGACTTGCGGTAACGTTGGGGAACATAGGGAGTTAGAATATTAGAGAACGCAAAAGCCAATAGAGGCCGGTCAGAAGATAGAATGGATCACGAGAGACCCATTAAACGATCGGGAGGAACCACTCAACGGTCGGAGGGAACGATAAACTTTGGGGTGGTCCAGATAAGAAAAAGACTGATATGACTACTCAAGAACAGCAGGATGAAAGTCAGTGGGGCCGGGCATCTAGAATTGAGAGCACACCTGTGCCGATTAGGAGCAGAAGAGGATGGTACATATAGGCGCGATTTGTAGATGATGAGACCTTGGATATACTACCTCTGTCACTTCCCTGCTTTATGCGAACATAAGGCATAACCGGTGAAGAGGCTGATTGCTGGAAATGACGCATTGAGAAAACAGGACTGGAAAATATTAGGGAATTGTGTTAGAGACTCAGAGTTCCTGGAATAAAAGAAGGATACGATGGAAAGAAGAAGTTTGAGTGCACAACAAACAGAATACTGGGTTAGGTGTTTGTCAACCTACACGAGACAAGACAATCTGAATCCTCTTTTTAAACTAATATAACGGTGAGACATGATAGTTTCTGTTCAAACTAAAAACTTCTACCCAATTTCGCAAATCGACTTTTAACTTGTCGGTCAAACTTCCTTTATCTACTTCTTACCTGCTGATTATTCTTTGTAAAATTTCGGTTTATTCCACATCGATTACTGTTAATTTTTTTCCAAGCCTGTTGAGTGATTACTTCACGAGTATATCAACAATGCATTCTATGCACGAAAAAAAAAACAGCACATAATTTTCCTATACAAATATCCACAATATGCGAGAGTGGGTGTTGGCCACCATTCACCGCTATTGATAGCCTGTATGGTTAAGCTATTATTCACAGGATTCTGCAACAGCTATGAATTTATGAGAATTGAAAAATACAAAAACAAAGAAAAAACATATTTGTTCCTGCTTATAGATGATTGATGGATGTTGTGGGAAACCTATCATGTATTTCTAAATGGTTGTTGCTTGCTGCCGTGATGGTGGATTGAGAGACCGTAGATATTGCATTGGCTGGTTGTCCAAACTGCCTGGGATTTGCCTTGCAGTTAAAGTGCATAGCGTTTTATATGCTGCATTGTCATAAATCATCTCTCTTTTCGTCTGGCGTTGAAAATAACAGCTTTTTAGAAACAATTACTAGAACTTCTTGTTTTCTTTACAGAACGTATCGTAGCTTCCACTGGGAGTTGTTGGCAGTTAGTTGTTCGTATTCGTTGAGGTTTGCAAATAATGGGTGTTATTGCGAAGAGTGCTAGTAGCTCTAACAATATGAGGAAGATAATTCTGGTTTGTATATGTTGGATGAACAGAAAAATTTCAAACTTCAACTCGATTTTTTTCTATATTTATAATAAAATTTGTGGATCGAAATATATAAAGCAATTTCCCACTACTGAAGACTTCGAATTCCCATAGAGGGATTTGTGTACTAAGCCTTACATACATTAAGTAGGAGATTCCGAACCGATTGGTGTATCATTAGGTTAGGTTAGGTGGCAGCCCGATGTATCTGGCTCACTTAGAATATTAAGTCCATTGTGATACCACATTGGTGAACTTCTCTCTTATCACTGAGTGCTGCCCGATTCCATGTTAAGCTAAATGACAAGGGAACTCCTTTTTATAGCCGAGTCCGAACGGCATACCACATTGCAGTGAAACCACTTCGAAAAGCTTTGAAACCCTCAGCATTACTGAGATGGGATCATTACCATAATGATCCCACCTCAGTAATGTATCATTATGGGGTCTATTTCCAATTTTTCTTATTGGTTTATTTAACAGTGGGCCAAAGTTACACCCTTGATATCAAAGTTTGTCTTTTCGAAAAAACCTCGTTTACCAATAGATGGAAGGAAACTATATCCTAGATCGACTAAGTAGGAGTTTCGAAGTAGAATGGTGTATCTTTATGGGGTTCTATTTCAATTTTTTCTGGAAGGTCGTACCAGTAGACCAAAGTTACTGCTTGATATCAAATATTGTCTTTAGAAAAGCCTTCGTCTATACATAGATGGACCAGGAATATATATTGACTATGTAGGAGATTCTTATGTGGACGTACACTAAGGCCTACATAGACCTGAACCGATTATGTAGGAGATTCTTATGTGGACGTACACTAAGGCCTACATAGACCAAGTGGGAGAACCTGAACCGATTATTATATCATTATGGGGTCTATTTCCAATATTTCTGGATGGACCATTTCCCAGTAGCCCAAAGTTATAGGCTGCATTCAAAATTTGTCACTAAATGAAGATATTTGGCATCCACCACTCTGAAGCTTTTTCGAAATGGCTACTTGAAGTTTCAGATTTTACTCATATTTTTGTAATAGCTTGTGAAAGCAAGGAGTTTCTGCGAACTCCAGAAAACTGGAAAACGTCGGTGACTTAATTCCTTTGCAATGGAAGTTAGATTAGGCAGCGAAGTCAAAGAGTTTAGAGTTAAGGGAATTTTGCCGAAAATTTTCTTTATAAAGGAAATTTTATAAAATTTCTTTACTAAAGGAATTTTATCAAAATTTTAACAAAATTTCGTTACTACAGGAAATTTTGTCAAAATTTCTTTACTTAAGGGAATTTTGTCAAAATTTTTTAGCTAAAGGAATTGTGTCAACATTTCTTTTCTAAAGAAACTTTTTCAATTTTTCTTTATAAAGGAAATTTTATCAAAATTTCTTTACAACAGGAAATTTGTCCTCCAGGTTAGGTTGAGTAATGTGGCAACTCGTTATATCAGGCTCAGATAGACTCCTCAGTGCATTGTGAAATCGCAGTGGTGAACTTCTCTCATGTGCACCTTGGCAATGGTTAGCATGCCCGCCTTGCATACACAAGGTCGTGGGTTCGATTCCTGCTTCGACCGAACACCAAAAAAGTTTCCAGCGGTTGGATTATCCCACCTCAGTATCCTGGTGACATTTCTGAGGGTTTTCAAAGCTTCTCTAAGTGGTTTCACTGCAAGGTGGAACGCCGTTCGGATTCGCTATAAAAAGGAGTCCCTGCATTGAGCTTAACATGGATTCGGCACACTCAGTGATAAGAAGATGTTCACCAATGTGGTATCACAATGGACTGAATGTCTAAGTGAGCCTGATACATCGGCTGCACCATAACCTATACCTAACCTCATATCTCAGAGATGCTACCCAATTCATGTTTAGCTCAATGACAAAGGGACCACATTGTTATAGCCAAGTCCGAATGGCGTTCACTTTACTGTTGAAAACAATAGAGAAGCTTTAATAAACCCGCTGAAAATCTTTCGGTGTTCGGTCTAAAGTGGGTTGGACCCATTAGCATTTATATGCAAGCGGTATCCTAACAATTGGCACTATATGGCTTCTGTGTACACCTTCGTTGCTACATTGGAAAATGATTTAACGAGTTCAGTATGGTTATGGATTCGGCTGTTTCGTTGATCCAGTTCCATATAGGCTACTAGAGATGGGTAGGTCAGCAGCAACTCA
This sequence comes from Haematobia irritans, assembly GCA_003123925.1. Taxonomy (NCBI): domain Eukaryota; kingdom Metazoa; phylum Arthropoda; class Insecta; order Diptera; family Muscidae; genus Haematobia; species Haematobia irritans. Next base: position 16,514 of record PGFW01024634.1, read on the forward strand.
TTATTGCAAGATGTAGGAATCATAAGGAGACAATTTGCACCCCAGTGGCTATCGTATACACCTTCGATGGCTACATTGGAAAAATGATTCAACGAGTTCAGTATGGTTACGAATAGGGTTTCGTTGATCCAGTTCCAGAATTTTCGCGCCATAACAACAGCCGTCTCATGCATGTATGAGTTTGCGGGTACCAACAGATTTTAGTTTCCTGGAATATGTAAGGTCAGCTCCCAGTAACTTATTCTCTTAGCAATTTTCTCTGATTATTTTTTCTGTGGCCTGGTACGCATAATTAGGTAATGTATATACTGATGTGCATTTTGTTTAGAGATTTGCATTCAGTCTATGTCCGTTTTCGAGTTGGGAAGAAAGTAGTGTCCAGTTTTCCGGTAAGTTTTTGGGCAATCTCGTTCGAGAGGAATTAGCTGCAGTCTTGACCGGTTTGTAGAGTTGAGGGAACAAAGTGTCGCTGTTCCGGTTATTTTTCCTGCTGGCAGTCATCCACAGTAGGGAATAGTTGTACAACTGAGCCATCATGTAAGAGATTGTTGGCAGATTGTGGCCGTTTTAGAGTTGAAGGAAAAAGTATCTCCCAATTCTGGTAGATGCGTTTCTCTGTGTCATACCTTCGATGGGCTGAATTGCAAAAAATGATTAAACGAGTTTCAGTATTGGTTACGAATCCGGTTTCGTATGCATCCAGTTCCAAATAGGCTATTGGAGGTGTGGCCCGCCCCTTTGGTCAAGCAGGAACCATCTATTGCAGATGTCAATATGTTTTACACGGGGACAATATTTGTTTGGCAGATTCTACGCAATTTTCCGCCATAATAAACAGACTTTTCACGTTTATTATGAGTTCCACCACGGTACGTCAGAGTCATGATCAACAGATTTATTTCCCTGGAAGTTGTAAAGTAGCTCCCAGCCTAACTTATCTTACTTCGCAATTCCCTACATATGTTTCTGTGTCTTTGATACCATATTAGGGTTAAATGTTATAATTGCTGTGCATTTTGTTTAGAGATTTGCTTCAGTTATGTCCGTTTTCAGTTGAGGAAGAAAGTGTCGCAGATTTCCCGGTTAGGATTCTGTGATGATTTTTAGAGCCATTCTTGAGAGATTTGTGGCGCAGTCTATGACCGTTTCCAGTGAAGAACAACAGTGTCGCTGATTCCCTAGTGATTTCTGTGAGTCAGTCAATCCACAGCTTAGGTGATATTGTTTAGATTGCTGAAGCCATTTCGTTGATGAGATTTGTGGCCAGTAAAAACTGTGCCCGTTTAAAATTGAGGAACGTAGTGTTTCTCAATTTCTTGGCAATTTCCTATATCCAGTCATCCATAAATAGAAGAATATTGTATATAGTGCTGGAGCCATGTCGTTGAAGAAGATTTGTGGCAGTCCTGTGACAGTTGTCGAATTGAAGGAATAAAGTGTCGTAAGTTTTCCTGTAGTTTCAATGCTGTGAATTTTGTTACTACTTTGAGCCATCATTAGTTGAGAGATTTCTGTCAGTCTGTGGCCGTTTTAGAGTTGAGGGAACAAAAGTGCTTTCGCTGTTCCTTGCGTATTTTCCTGTGACCAGCATCCACAGTAGGGGAATATTTGTACTTTAACTGAGCGCATTATGTTGAAAGATTTGTTGGCAGTCTTACGAATTTTTTGAGGTTGAGAGCCAAAGTGTCGCAGTTTCTGGTACTTTTCTGCGGACTGGACGTCCATATTAGATGATATTGTTATATTGCGGAGCGCATCTCGTTTGAGAGATTTGTAGCAATCTATGACATATTCTTGTGAGAACCCCAAGTGTATCGCAGTTCATTAGGAACGTTTCTGTTGGCTTGACAACCCATATTAGGTGAATATTGTATTGCTGCAGCCATTCGTTTGATTAGATTTTTGACAGTCTATGTCTGGCCACTGTTTTCGAGTTAAGGAACGCAGAGTCAGGATTTTAATTGCAAATTGACTGTAAGAGTCAGAGTTTATGCAATATGTTGTTGATTCAATACTTTTCAGCCAATTTTTATTGCTACGATTCTTCCGTTTGATAAAGCATACAGTGATAGTCTTTTCGCAAGTTTAAGTTCCAGATCTTTTGAGTATATTTCCAAAACCCTTATTTCCCTCCAATTGAAGAAGCATTCGCAAAAAGCTCAGGAATGGGGTCGTGATCGTGTGGGTCACATACTAACACATATGTTTCGAAATGGAGAACTGTTATCGCAAAACGATGGGTGCTCCGTTTCGATCATTCATGCATGCAGAGAGAGGAATATGATCACCATCTACGAAAATGTTATTTTTATTGATGGCGGAGGAATATCAATGATTTTTCACCACAAAACAAACATGAAAATGGTTGTCGAAATGAGATATGTAAATGTCCGAAAAATTGGTTGCGAGAAAGCTCGTTACATTTGCTCACCTCCAAAAAATACCATTTTGTCTAGGAATGATTATATCTATTCTATGAGTCGTGGACACCAACTGCAACTAAGAGACTTTTCGAAGATGTCATTTACGAAGACAATGGATTAAACTGATAGAGTGGGGCATTATATTGTAGGGCATTCACTACCGTTAGTTTTATTTCTTATATGTTCTTTATTTATTTATAAGAATAAGTCATTTATATATCATACCCCTCAAATATTTCGACATTCTCATATGGCAAACACCTTTTTATACCCTCACCATAGGATGGGGGCTATATTAACTTTGTCAACTCCGTTTTGTAAACACATCGAATATTGCTCTAAAGACCCCATAAAAGTATATATATTCTGGGTTCGTGATGAAATTCTGAGTCGATCTGAGCATGTCCGTCCGTCGTCCGGGTCCGTTCTGTTGAAAATACGCTACTTTCGAACGAAACACCGCTATCCAACTTGAAAAACTTGGCAAATAAGTGTGTTGATGTAGGTGGGATGGTATTTGCAAATTAGGGCATATCGGGTCCACTTTTACGTATTTAGCCCCCATATAAACCGATCCCCCGATTTGGCTTGCGAGGCCTCTAAGAGAGCAAAATTTTCATCCGATCGGCTGGAAAATTGGTTCATTCGGTGTTAGATATATGGTCTCTAACAAACATGCAAATGGGTTCACATTCGGTCCATAAAACTATATATTGCCGCCATATAAACGACATCACCAGATTTTGACTCCGGAGCCTCTTGGAGGACCAAAATTATCCAGATTCAGTTGAAATTTGTTACGTGGTGATAATTATATGGCCTCAAACCTCCCCATGCAAAATTGGTCGAAATCGCGTCCATAATTATTACTAGGCCCCATTACAAACAGATCCCAGATTTTTTACCTCCAGCAGCCCATTGGAAGAGCAAAGTTTTCTTCCCATTCGGTTTGAAAATTTGGTACGTGATGTTATCGGGAGTATATGGTATCAACAACCATGCAGGAATTGGTTCCTATCAGCCCATAATTAGTATATTAAGCTCCCAAATAAACCGATCCCAGATTTGAACCTCCGGTGCCTTTTGGAGAAGCCAAAATTCATCCGATCTGCTTGAAATTTGGATACGTTGGTGATCGATTATATGAATATTTAACAACCATACCAAAAGTGGTCACATATCAGTCCAATAGAAGATTTGGTTTTGGAATGCCTCCCGTTGTCATCAGAGTGAGTGAAATTTGGTACATTGTGCAGGTAATAATGGTCGTTAACAACCATGCCTAACGATAGGGTCACATAATTCGGTCCTATTAGTAATATATGTCCCATCACACAAAAATTCGGTCCATATCAAGTTCATTAATTGATATATATCCCCCATATTAAGCGACCCCATATTTCAATTCTTAGTCTGCTAGTTACCGATGTAAAAAGTCCATATCGATCGTAAATTATTTTTAGACTTAAATATAATAAACTTTTTTGTCTATATATTACCACGTATTGGGACTAACTACACATTTAGAAAAACAGATTTAAGAAGGTTTTAAGATACCACAACCCAAGTATTTTTCGATTGTGATGATCAGTCTTTCGCTAGAAGTTATTCTACGCCATTCCATGGTGGAGGGTACATAAATTCGGCCTGGCCGTAAACTGTACGGCCATATATACTTGTTCATATTTTTGACGTTAGTTTTTCTTCATTTGTTTTATTATTATTATCATCATGGAGAATACCATTATTTTTTTATCACCACTCCCTACAAATTTTCGTTATTATCCGATTTGCAATGACCCTTTTCTTTGTGGGGTCATTAGGAAGTACTTTGAATCACCTAAAAAATCCTTTCTTAAAATTTTCTTATACTTCATTGCATTCCTTAGGCATTATGGTGCTTGAGAAAAAAAGAAAATCACAGAATAAAATCATAAGCACTTGAAATGTGATAAAGTGTTTGCTTTTGATATTATCCAAACATCGTTTGAGGTTGAGGTTTGTAGCTCCAATTCAGTTAAAGTTTCTATGGCCAAATCTTAAGGCATTCCGAATGAATTTTACAAATGGAAAGCATTTGCCATTGAACCAATGATATATTTTATTGGACTGTATTTTTCAATTCTCATAAATTCATAGCTGTTGCAGAATCCTGTGAATAATAGCTTAACCATACAGGCTATCAATAGCGGTGAATGGTGGCCAACACCCACTCTCGCATATTGTGGATATTTTGTATTAGGAAAATTGTGCTGTTTTTGTTTTTCGGTGCATAGAATGCATTGTTGATATACTCGTGAAGTAATCACTCAACAGGCTTGGAAAAAAATTAACAGTAATCGATGTGGAATACAACGGAAATTTAGCAAAGATAATCAGAAAAGTAAGAAGTAGTAAAGGAAGTACTGACCGGACAAGTTAAAAGTCAAATTTGCGAAATTTGGGTAGAAGTTTTTAGTTTTGAGACAGAAACATTATGTCTCACCCGTTATATTAAGTTTAAAAAAGAGGATTGCAGATTATCTTTGCTCTCGTGTAGGTTGACCAACACCTAACCCAGTATTCTGTTGCTGTGCACTCGTAATTCTTCTTTCCATCGTATCCTTTCTTTAATTCCAGGACTCTGCAGTCTTCTAACCAATTCACCTAATAT
>PGFW01024639.1:9978-20317 GCA_003123925.1 Haematobia irritans
AGAAAATCTTGGCAAAATTTTTATCTTGTAGAAAATTTTAGGCAAAATTTTATCTCTAAAGAAATTTTGGTAAAATTTTATTTCTAATGAGAAATTTTGTCAACATTTTATCTCTAATAGAAAATTTGTGACAAAATTTATTTCTACAAAAATTTTTGTCAAAATTTTATCTCTATAGAAAATTGTGACAAAATTGTGTTCTTTATAGAAAATTTTGTCAAAATTTTATCTCTATATAATTTTTGCCAAAAATTTTATCTCTTTAGAAAATTTTGTCAAAATTTTATTTCTATAGAAAAATTTGTAAAAATTTTATTTATATAAAAGTTTTGCCCAAAATTTTATCTCTATGGAAAATTTTGCTAAAATTTTATCTCTATAGAAAATTATGCTAAAATTTCATCTCTATAGAAAATTTTGTCAAAATTTTATTTCTATGGACATTTTTGCAAAATAATCATCAATTAGTAATTTAGTAGTGACAAAGAAATCGGTGTTGAATGCTTCCAATTACTTGTCCAGTAGTGACAATACCCTAAAGGCATTTTCAAAATGTGTAGCAAAAATTTGTCATTTATTGCAAATAACAAATAAAACGATTGCGGTCAAATCTCTAAATTGTGTTACAATTTAAACCTAATTCAGTAATAGTCACCAATATTTTATGATTTTTTTTGTTGGGCTTACAACATTTAACCATTATGACCAAGTTAAAGCTGAATGTTGCTGTATTTTTTTTTCATTTTAGCACCATACACCCAAAGGTTTCGTTCGCGGATTTTTTTTATTTAAATTAAGGCGCCACATCTATGTTTTTGTTTCCCTCTAACTTTGAAAAAAAAAATAGGCAAATTGTTTATCGCGAAAAACTCAAACGGCTGAAAGGAAAAACAGAGCAATTAAGTCAAACAGTGAACGTAGAACCACAGTGAAAAAAAACGCGATTGTCAAAAAGTGGCAAAAAACGACTTTCAACATCGGAAAGGCTAGGTTTTTTAATAGATATTTTGTCATTGTTTTATGTTTTTTTATTCGGTGTTTTTTTCGCACATAATTCAGCTAATATTTCATCTAACTAATTAGTTTCCTTGGTCTATTCGTGGTTCTTAGCACTCTAACAATATAAATACTAAAGCCGATTGAACTAGAATTGATTTAATTTAATTGATTTAGATGGATGGATGGCCGGTATGTGACTTTCAACATTAATGGAAAAGAATTAAATGTTTTTTTATTGATATTTTCTAGAATCTGTTGTTTTTTGATGGCTATTAATGAGTTAGTTTTTGTTCCTAATAGAGGGAGTTTATTAGTTACCATTTTCCAACTTTTAATAATGTGTTATTGAGTGGCTTTTTGGAGGAGATGGGAAAAAATTAAGTCACAGTACTTATTAAGTATTTATTTTAAGGAATGTATTTTTCTATATTTTCTAAGCGATAGGAGAGTTTTGTTGTTTTGTACTTGAAATGTAAAAATAACTTTTTTTAAGTGTGGATTGTTTAGGGTGATGAGTGATTAGTTTTAATTTCCATAAACCCTGCATATGTTGGCGCCACAACCAAAGACTATTTTGAAAATTTTTGGGATTCAATTATTTTTTTCTTCCCGGATTTTCTAATGAGAAGTTTAAGAGAAGACTAATTGCAAAAGTCATTAATATTGAGATTTTTGAAATGTGTGTGGGAAAATAAATCGAATTCAAAAATATTATACAGAAAATCTCTTATAGATAAGAGTCATATGAAAAAATAAGAATCTCTTCAGCATTAGAGGTTCTTGTTTTAATCACTGCAAAAAGTATCCCTGAAAGTAAAGTAGTGTAGTAATAAAATAAGTTCAACGGAACAGAATCAACGCCTGAAGCGAAATATTCACCACGTGTCACAATGGGACTAAATGCTAAGTAAGTTCCTGAAATAACGAAATACCAATAAACTGCCGATTACTGCATTATGCTCGCACAGGAATCCGTTTTTACCCTTAATTTCGCGACATTTATGTAGCGTTAAGTAGTTTCTTCTGGTCGTGAGTATGTCCATTAAGTTTCAGTTCAGATATAAAGAATATAACCGTCATTCATAATATGTTTCCGTTAAAAGTCTTCATATCTCATAGCAGGTTCGGATACTGTTAAAACTCTGCTCGTAAGTGTGAGTCCTTTAAAACTTTTTATTACTCATATCTGAAAATTTTGTAAAAAATTTATTTTTATAGCAATTTTCTCAAAAATTTTAATTCTTAGATATTCTTCTCTCAACATGTTGTTACATTCCATCAAACTGTTCCGATGCGCATGCGTAACGCCCATCTGTGACCACCAGTCTATAGGGCTTTGCGCCAAATAAATTTGACAAAAATTATTACTATCCTCTGTGGTTAAGCTACTAAAATTCTATAGAAATTTTTATTTCTACACGAAAAAAAAGTAAACTGTTTTAAAGAAGAATAAACAACTCGTTACGAAAATGAACTAATTTTACTCCACATTTTTGAGATTTCCCCATAAAGGGTTTTAAAAGCCAGGGAAAATGTAAATGAAAGTACAACCCGACTATTTAACACTGGCAGTTCTTGAAATACACCTCTCTCACTAGTAGAAGAATTAGCCTAAAATTAAAAGAAGAAAATCATATGCGCGGCCAAACTCAAGACGCATTTTTAAACCAACAGTACCTCATTCTACTGAGTTTTTGGGAATCGTAGCGAAATAAATTTTTCATTTGCTTTAGTTCATATTGAACTTATGTGTAGCGGTCATTGAAATAATCACAGTTTAAGTTCTGTGAAAATGTGTTGAGACATACTATGATAAATAACGAAATTTTCAGTTGGGTTGTACTTGGAATTTCGCAAAAAAATAATATGGATTTAACTTCAAAACAATTATTTTTTTGGTGCAATAAAATAAGTTTTAATTTAACGGTTTAAGTTAACAATACGGAACATGTTTCTGTGGTATATCGAAGAATTTCCTCCATAAGAAATATTTATTCTATAGAAATCAGGAATTTTGCCTAAAATTTTATTTCGTAAAGAAAATGTTTTTAAAATTTGTTTAATAGGCTGCCATAAAAAGAATATATGAAATTTAGTTTGTCAAAATTTCATCTATAGACAAATTTTGTAAAAATTTGCATTTTTAATAGAAAATTTTTGTCAACAATTTATATTCTATACAAAACAATTTGTACCGAACTTTTATTTCTATACAATTTTAATTAAAATTTTTTTCCTATAGAAAATTTTGTCAAAATTTAATCTTCTATTGAAAACTTTGTCAACATTTATATTGTATAGAAAATTTTGTCAAACATTTATTTCTATAGAAAATTTTGTCAACATTTTACTACCTATAGAGAGAATGTTGTGCAAAATTTTTATTCTATTGAAAACGTTTTGTCAAACATTTATTGTATAAGAAAATTTCTCAAAATTTATTCTATAAAAAATTTTTCCTGAAAATTTTATTTCTATAGACAATTTTCTAAGCATTTATTTCTATAGTAAATTTTCTCACATTTGTATTTCTATAGGAAATTATGTGTAAAAATTTATTTCTATAGAAAATATTTGTCAGAAAATTTTATTTCTAATAGAAATTTTGTAAAAAATTTTATTTCTATAGAACAAATTTCTGTCAAAAATTTAGTTCTATAGAAATTTTTCAAAATATTATTTCTATTAAAATATTTATCAAAATTAATTTCCTATTAAGTGCAAATTTTAGTCAGACATTTTTTATTTTCCATAGAAAAATTGTGTCAAACTATGTATTTTTCCATAGTAAATTTTGTAAAAAACGTTTATTTACTATAAGAAAATTTTGTGAAAATTTGTAATTCTAAATTAGGAAATTTTGTCAAAATTTCTTATTTCTAAAGGAAATTTTGTATTAAATTTTTATTGCTATTAAGGAAAATGGTCAAATTTAGTGGCTCTATAGAAAATTTTGTGCCAAAATTTTATTTTTATACTCAGAAAATTTTGTCAACATTTTATATCTAATAAAAAATTTGGTCAAAATTTGGTTATTTATTTCTATAGCAATTTTTTTAAATTTTTTTTTTTCTAGTAGAAAATTGTATTCAAAATTTTATTTCTATAGACAATTTTCTCAAAATATTTATTATCTTATATCATATATATGTTCTCTTAAATGGAGAATTATATGCCCCGATATCTCAATAGAGGTGTCGGATACTATTTACACTCTAACTTATGAGTGTAAGTTTTTCGTGGCGTTGGTATGGATTTTCATTTCGATGATTATGCATGAATCTAGCAAATCATATCTACCCAATTTAACAAAAAAGGTTATTTGAAAGAAATTCCAAATTTTATTTCTATATGATAAATTTTGTAAAAAATTTATTGTCTATAAGAGAAATTGTGTCAAAAATTGTATTCTAAATGAAATTTTTGTCAACCCAGTTCACATTTGTTATAGGACAGTTTGTCCAAATTTTTATTTCTAATAAGAAAATTTGGCAGAATTTTTATTGCTTATAGAAAATTTGTCAAAATTTTATTTCTATAGCAAAATTTTTCTAATTTAATCTTCTATAGAAACATTGTCAAAAATTTTAAAATGTTGTGTTTCAAATTGTTATTTCGTATAGAATTTTTTGCAAAAAATTGTATTTTTATAGAAAATTTTGGAAAATTTCATTTCTATACACTAGTGAAAATTTTATAATCTACGAAAAAATTTTTCGTTAAATTTTGTTTTTACAAGAAAAATTTTACAAAATTTTTTTATTGTAGAAAATTTGTGAAATTGATTCGTATGATGATAATTGAATGAGCTAGTATTTCAATGCAAATTAAAATTTAAATAAAAAAATATTATAGAATATATTTGTTCTTTATGGCGACGAAAGACCACTTCTTACAAGCTGTTGTTAAGTCTATCTAAATCATTATATTTGTGATAACATTTTTTGAAATATCATTATAATTGTTAATAATGAAGATATATATAGTTATTATCTATTTTTTTTCGACTACAAACTACCGGTTTTGTCTCGTTTCTCTTTGTTATTTGTTATTTATCTCTTGGGGTGGGTTTTTTGTTTGTTTTTCAAACTGTTTTGGACAATTGAAATGACGGCACTCGGCGTATTTAATGCGCAAATGTGACGTGATTGGATTCTAAAAATTTAACAACGCATGAAAGAATTAATTTTACAGGATATAGCTTCCTCAAATGGAAATGAACTACATCTTTTCGACTTGTATTACACTCTATACCCCAGTGAGACTAACAGAGATCCCAAATGGAATTTGGTAATTATAAACTAATTCTGTCATTTTTACAGAATGTAACACGATGAGTCAAGGATTGTTTGTGAGGCATCATGTAATTGGAACAAAGCGGATGGATTTTTGCAGAATCAAGAGGTCATTATTTGATAATGTTATCTCATGAATAATTATAAACAGTTGAAGATAACTTGGTGTAATGATTCTTTTCTAACAATGATTATCTGCACATTCCGTTCAAGGTGTAGTTTGTTTTTTTTTTGTCTTTTAATTGGCTTTCGTGGAAGATTTCTTACAAGAGTTTGCTACAGCCAGCAGAAGAGGGGAAAAAAAGTTGTTTATATTACACCAAACTGAAACAAAAAAAAAAGCATATATGCGTAAATTAACCAGTTGTTCCGTCTGTTGTGAATAAGCCCATTATTGATTAAGTAGCCATAACAGCCATGGTCAAAGTGGTAATACTCATCAGTATATTGTGTGGAGTTGAGATTGATAAACTGAAACGATAAAGTAGAATTCTGATAGCACGTCTTAAGTCTCTAAGCTTCCCGGAATACTATAAAATAACATTAAGATATTTGTAACTCATGTAAGTGAGGAAGTAAGCCCAAAAAGAAGAAGTAGATATCGAAAGCGTATTCTTTTCTCAATTACACGCCCAGAGAGGAATATGATCACCAACCTACTAGACCAAAATGTTATATTCTGTTGCATAGCGTTTGTGCGCAAGAGATGTTTTGTTTTCTCTCCCAAAATGAGGAAAATAAGGTTGTCGAAATCATATACAAATATGTCGCGAGAGAAAATAACATGGTGTTGCGACAATCTAATGATTATCAATGTAAGCTTTTTGCCTTCTATGAGTGTTGACATATTTCCTTCTCTGTAGTGATCCTGTGTGGGCAAGCCCAATTAATAGGGACACTGTTTACAGCGAGTCAACGATAGTATTTCCATGCAATACTGCGCCTTGACTTTTAAGAAGTTTTTTAACGACGGTAATAGTCGTCAAAGATAAGTGACAGTCAGTTTTTTGGTACTAGTTAGAGTTCCGATGGGTGCCTTGCCCTTTTTTGTTTACCAGGGAAATAAATCCAGACGTTGAGAAAAGTTGATTTTGCAAAAAAGTCTAATAGTTAAATACGAGACTTTTTCAAATTTTAAAAATCTAAAAAAAAATTTTTTTTATTTAAATGTATATTAAAATTCGAAAAGCAACGAGCAAATAGCTGAAAAAAAAGTGATTTCATCAGAAGTGCGAAATACTCTGAATTTTCAAATTTGGACTTTGAAAAACTCAAAAATTTAACCGTCGAAAAAGTCTAAAATTTAAAAAAGAGTGGAGTCTATTTCGGTATCAGTTCACGAATACTCGAATGTCAATAATAGTATGACCTTTTCAAAAGTTTGAACAAATCTAATGCCCGTAAAGTATTCCAATCCACTTCGCGCAGGTGAACCTGTGAATCAATTCTCCACCGATTTTCGTGTCCTAACAATCCACTTTGACTCGAAATTTTCGTGAAAATCCGAATTTAGACTTGCAAAAGGCCTGTGAAAAGTTGCAATTATAATGTCCAAGTTTGGTGTTATTTCGATTAAAAAAAAGTTATCTCGCCGAGAAAAATTGCAAATGTTTATATTTAATAATGAGTTTTTAATAGAAAAGTTGCCGTCTAATTTTTAATTAAAAAAAGATTAAATAATATTAAATAATATAAAACCTAATGATTCCACTTATTTTGATTTCCGGCCTTAAGATGAATTCGTTTTGGTGATATTGTGCATCCCGATACTTGTTACAGTCAAATGCTTCAAAAAAGAGCGTGGAGATTAAAGAACACCATAATTTTCAGCGCTTCGTGATGATTTTTGACGTGAATTATGGAAGTGGAATTGAAATGGATTATCGGAACATGGGTTATAAATTTCGGTACGTTTTTCAAAAAAAGTTGACTTTTGAAAAAAACCTAAACTGGCAAAAGTCCAACTTTTTCATATATTTTTAAAAAATGCAAAAAACAACCTTTGAACGAAATGTTGTTAGTGGGAAAAGTTGACTTGCAAAAATTAATAATAGTCAAAACCGACTTTTTTTTCAAATTAATAACAATATTTTTAGAAAAAAAAAAATCGATTTCCGGCTAAAAGTCGAGTACCAGAGTCAATTTGAAATTTGAAAAATCAAAAAAAATTTGGAGAAGCAAGAAATTATTAAAATTTTGATAAAGTCAAAAATTTGACTGAAAAAATCTAAAGTCGAACTTTTTAAAATTTGAAAAAAAAAAGTCTGAAAGTGGAAAGTTTTACTTTTGTAAAAGTTGTAATATCAAAAAAGTCGAATTTTTCAAATATTAAAAACTAAAATTATAAAAAAATTTATCGACCATTGACAACTTTCAAATTTGAAAAAAAAATCGATTTTCGGCAGAATACTCGAAAGTCAAAAAGTCGACCTTTTAAAATTCATGAAACAAATATAAAAAATTCGAAAAGTCGCACGTTTCACTTTGGGAAAAAGTATAATAGTTTAACCTATGCAAAGACTGATTAGTCAACCTTTTTAAAAATTTGAAAAACTAAAGTCGACAATTTTCGATTATGAAAAAAAATTAAGTTTTCTACTTTTCAAATAAGTAAAAAAGTAGTTTTTTGGAAAAAGTCGAAAAGTATACTTTTACAAAGTTGAAAGTCGACTTTTATAAATTTTGGAAAAACTTAAACTTTTCGAAACAAGTTGATTTTATTTTTAAATTTGGAAAATTTTGATCTGATCTTCTCATACCACATCGATGTGAGAAGTGCAGGAGGTAAAACCGATAAAGTTAACTCCAAAGGGAACCGCGATTAACTTTGTGAGCCCAGGTTCCATCCTCAAAGAGGTCCTTTGTAGACCCCTCGTGCGTGTTTTTCGAACGATTCCCATCGCACCACTTTCCCTGCCCCTTCGCGTGCCTGTGAGTATCTCGTCCCCAATAACACGTAGGTGACAAGCTCTATCAACTCTAGATAGAGGATGAAAGGACTTCTGTCAAACTGCACAATGCTGGGCTGTGTGGTTAATTTCCGCAATGTTCGGGATTAATGATACTATTTGACGGTATCTTAATAGAAAGCTGTATTCCACATTCTTAAGAATATCGACTGGATTCGAACCAACTTTCCCTGTCTTTCCCCTATGCTGGAAGGATTTGATATTATCTCCACTACGTGTCCGCTGGTCCCTTTGGTTAACCCCACTGGCTAAGGTTAGGTAGCTTCAGACGTAAGCACTGATTCAGAACATTGTCGCAATACCACAGTTGCTGAAATTATCTCTGTCTTTGCTCCTTTTTTATAGGACGATGTTCGCAGTCAGCATTTCACCAAAAACGGAGACTGGAATTACCACCAAGGAACGACATATTCTAACTATTGACCTCAACGGTGGCCCCCGTGGGCAATAAAGACATTATTTCTTATTAGAGAGCTCTATCACCCTAGCACAGAAAAAGATTTCACAGAAAATTTTTTCCAATTAAAATCTTAATTGATTTTTAAAAAATATTTAATTAAAATAATTTACATTGATTCAACAATTTTTTAATTGAGAAAACAAAAACATCAATCAACAACATTAACAGTTATCAATTGAATTTTTTAATTGGCAGTCACATTAACTTTTTTAACTCGATACTTATAATTTTCGTGATTGAAGACATTTCAATTAAAAAATTAATTGATCAATTAAATTTCGTGAATTGAAAATCATAATTTTTCTTTGTACGAACATTGGTTGTGAGCGCCCACAATTAGAATTCCGGTAATTTGTGACGCTCACCTTCGTACTTCTGCTGATCAGTGTCGGCGCAACCCTACTTAAAGGATGTCGCTTTGGCGACAGATATACTCCAAAACACTTTCTGTGACGAACCGGCTGCGCCACCGCCAGATGACTGTAGCTCAGCTTTTCAGCATCGCACGTGTCGGCAGTCCGTCTTAGCATGCCCGCCCTCGCAGTCGTTTTTTAGCGTGGAGTAACAACCTCTCAGTATTCCTGCGACAATTTCTGAGTTTTTCAAAGCTTCTCTAAGTGGGTTAACTGCGAAACGCGGTTCGGATTCGGCTATAAAAAGGAAGTCCCTCGGCTTGGAATAGTGGGCTGCCACTATACATAATCTATGCTATACCTTAGCCCACGGGACAAAGCGGTCGTTACAAACCTAACGAGGCCAGGATTGTGACGCTTCGCTTCCCTATCCCCTCCATCTTACTCGGGATGCACCTTTTCGCATCAGACACCCTCACATACACCAAAAGTGGCTGAAGTCCAGTATTTTCTCTGCGCCGTCCCTTCTGCTCCAGAACTTACCTTTACTTGGGCTTGGGTTACAATTGCTTCAGATGCTCTAAACATGTGATCCTCTTGTAATCATGATATTTCTATCAATACCGTCTTAACTACCGAATACATGATCTAATGACCGTATCATTGCACGTGACCAAAGACTGTACATACATGGTCATATACCTGACCTATGCGTCCCTGTATTTAGATATTTTTTTTAATGTTTATTTGTTTGTTGTTATTTCTTTCTCTCTTTTGCCAACACTTACTTCATTCCTGTCTACCTACCTGGTAGTTAGATTCATTTTTTGTCTGGTTTTACCCAGTTTTATTTTTTTTTGTTTGTTCATTGGGAGAGTATCGTGTTCTTGTTATTTTCTTGAATCTAACTACCAGGTAGGTAGACAGGAATGAAGTAAGTGTTGGCAAAAGAGAGAAAGAAATAACAACAAACAAATAAACATTAAAAAAAATATCTAAATACAGGGACGCATAGGTCAGGTATATGACCATGTATGTACAGTCTTTGGTCACGTGCAATGATACGGTCATTAGATCATGTATACGGTAGTTAAGACGGTATTGATAGAAATTCATGATTACAAGAGGATCACATGTTTAGAGCATCTGAAGCAATGTAACCCAAGCCCAAGTAAAGGTAAGTTCTGGAGCAGAAGGGACGCGGCAGAAGAAAATACTGGACTTCAGCCACTTTTGGTGTATGTGAGGGTGTCTGATGCGAAA
>PGFW01024644.1:70976-87920 GCA_003123925.1 Haematobia irritans
AGGTTTCTCCAACTATAGAAGAAGCTTTGTTTTTGGATTTCTTTTTTGCAGCTTAACATATCGTCTCAAAAACATTAAAATAACCTCCCCATATGGCTCTTATCTTAAAATTGTTTCTTCAAAATTCAAAGTCTAATAGTCAATATCTACTCAATTGCCATCTAGGTGTTTGACAATAATCCAAATAGCTAAAAAAAATGTCCCATAAAAAATCTCTACCTATTTCCCTTCGCTCCTCAAGTTAATTTGATAAAAATTTCCACGTGCCCAAAGGTCCTTCACGCAAAATCTATGAAAAGGCCAACATAAAGCTACAATTTTCCCACTTTTTTTGGTAATACATCTTCAGTCTCTCACGCAAAGAAGACTACTTTTGTATTACATTTGATATGGAAACTTAAACAAAAACCAAGAAAAAAAAATATATCCCAAACTTTTTAACGGCTCCCCGAAATAGCAAAACAATAACAGTATAGAAAAAACGAACGTTAATTGCAAAAGCAGCAGAGAATCTTCACGCAACTTGAAATTATCTTTGATCCGCACACTTAAGTTGCTACAAATGACAAAAAAAACCTCTTTATGGTATAAGGAAACTAAACGGAAACGGAAATACCGCAAAAATATCAAAAAAAACCCGACAAAGAAAAAACTCAGCCATTTAGCTTAACATTATAAGACAATAAACAGTTAAAGTTTTAATAGCGTTTTTTTCTTCAACCAAAAAAAACAAGTTACACAATAAAACGAGCATAGCAATGCAATTAATGGATTATCGAGTATTGTAACAAACACAAAGATTGATGGCCGATAAAGCAAATAACATTGAAAGTCATCAAATGGTTTTCTGTTCCAATTTTTTTTTTTTTTTGATCCAAATGTAAAAAAAAAATACGAAAACCATTTGAATGAACAAAAGTTTCACCAAAAATCAACATATTAAAGTGAAATTTTCTTTTGTTTAATCATTTTATTTGCCCATTTTCTTCTAGCTTTTTCGGGTGAACCTGTTTGTTGCTCATTTTAAGCTTAGAAACTCATCTTCCTATATACAGTTTGTTGTCCTCCACCAATATTCCCTACGTTTTTAATGGCCAAACGAATTCATTTGGGATATAAAACAATAAGCTCCTAATAGTTGGATTTGAAAATAATCCTTTGAGAAAACATCTTTACCAATAAATGGAAAAACACATAAATATCCTCCCCCGCAATAAAGGCAGATTTCCAATGATGTTGATGAAGCAGCATTGCAAAACTGGCAAAGCAGTAAAAAGTTTCAAGTTTCCGTTTTGCAATTTGATGCGTACTTTATTTCCTGCCATAGCATATTAAGACTTGTCGTAAGTAAAAAAGTAAGGCATTGAAAACTTTAAGCTTAAACTTCAAGTTTGACTTTGAATAGTTGGCAAACATTTATTGAAGGCACGTGGTATAAAATGCTGATTTATAGAACATAAACGATAATAAATATCAATAAAATAAAATAATAAAAAACAGAAGTGATGAGAATGGTATACATCGGGAAACTGCATGACTTCCCCTTAATTCGTGAACGTGCATTTCGTATTTTGTCATAACACTAAATAAAATATAATGTATATGCAAAATCATAGAACGTTATATCGTATTATCATTTAACAACAAGTCTTGAGTCAATTATTCGAAGTTAACTGCATATATGGAGTCATTGATCTATATTATAGAAGATGTAGCCTTCAATTTCTTCAAAATTGGCCATTTTCATTACAAATCACAATAGCATTTTATTCGTGAATCCACTAGACTAATAAACCGAATCTACATGAAAGAAATCTTGTCACACAAAATATTATTGTTATATTGCCCATTGAAATTATACTACGGAAAAAGTACATATTTTTAGATTATACAATATTATACATCTTAATTCACTAATCAAAATATTATTGGAATTTGATATAAATACAAATGGAAGAGATGAAATACTGGAGTGATTCAATTACTATAATACTAATTAATAGAAAGTGTTGAGGTATAATTGTACTATATCATATTAATTGTAAATAGAGGCATTTAAATATATAATTATATTCATTAGCAGAAATACAGTATAAAGATAATAAAATACTAAAATAAAATATATTAGCCGAAATATATCTTGAAACAGAATATTCATTTAAATAGAGAACTACAATATGGTTATAATTTAGAAAATTATAACGATATTGCCAGAACGAAAGACAAATAAGAATAATGTAATTAACTTATAAGAATGCTCTTTGACTATTAATAATAGGAACATTTATATATATAATTTATAATGAATTATCAAATTCACAAATAATTACATATTATATGTGAATAAGAAAACAAACATTTGAAAATTGAGGTAATATATGTATGATATATAAAATTAATTATGATTGAATTTCGTATATGGTTGTTAAAAATATCATATAATGTCAGAAAATGGTTCGTTAACTTGAAACTAGTCTCAAAAATTTGCAATAACAATTTAGTTCATTTTCCGAACGAAATATTTAATTTTTTCTTTATAACATAATTTACTTTTTTTGTTAGGTGCGGACAAATGGTTTCTTGGTAAATTCTATGTCCACGGTGTTACCTTATCAAAATTTCATAGAGCTGAACTCTTTCTCACAAAGATCCAGTGCGTATTAAATTTACGTTATTATCACCTTTTATATAGAACTTTTTAATATAAATTTTGTTATTTTCTTCTTATTTAGATCTACACTATCCTAAGATAATTTATTCTCATTTCCATCAAAATAAATCACTTCTTGAAATTGGTAGTTTCAGCAAAATTAACCCAAATTTTACCTAGTAGTGGAAAATTGATTTGATTATTTCCAAACTTGATGTGATATAAAAGATCTGGTCTTTCAGAGACAAGAAACTTGTTTCCCATTAGAACTTCCGCATTAATACTTTACAGCTTACTTTTTATACTTCTTTCATTCCATTAAAAATGGGCATGACATAAATGGCAAATGTAATGTAATTTCTGCGATAATTCTTGATCTCTTAACAAAAAAAAAAAAAAGAACAAAAACCTTCAAATCTCCTTTTCATTGAGTGTAAGCCAAAGTATTTTGTATGCGTAAACACAAATTTTCTGCAGGACACTCTTTCACACCATCAATGAGGCAACTATTTCAGACCTTTGGCCATATCTTCGATTGTCAAGCGCGAATGTACTTAAAAAAGAAAGAAAATTATTACAAAATTGTGTGGGACTAAAAAAGAGAAAAAATGTAAACTGAAAAGAGACACACAAAATCAAACATAAAGCTAACATTGTTTGCAATACATTTGTTGAATGTCTTTTTGAAATTTATGGACTTTGGTATACTGGCTACGATAGCAATTGAAGACACTCAGAACAGAGATTTTGCTATGTAGGAAAACGAGTGTAAAGAACTAAAATATAAAATACCATCAAGGATATTGCAAGCATTGTATAGTTAATTGAATTTTTCATTTTAGAAAAATTGATTTTTAAGTTTCTTTGCGTGTAACCAGCTTTACCATATAGGGGGCGATTAATGCCTTATTAACCTCGAGGTCTTTCGACTTTAAGAAGATAGAAATAAAATTTCAGAATTTAACAATTAGTTTAATTTTTTTTTATTTATTATTCCATGCAATAAGAAGAACTGATATGAGGATTCGAAGCCATGATATTAATTCAATAAAACTACTACATAGTAATTTGGTATGTTTCCACGTAACTACCCTACACTACAAAGAAATCCAATAACTTTCTCTCATAAACGCAAATTTATAGATAAATTCGCTGCTTGGGCATTTTCATAACAAGTTATTTTCTATTGAGAGACAAAAAAATAATTGGAATTTATGAGTAATGCCGATTCTGCCGTTTCGTATATCGTTTTTATTTGCCTTTAAAAGAAAAATACATTTAGCTTCAGAAGAAAACTTTCTTTTTCTACTGTTATTATATACTTAATAAAACATTCCTCATTAAAGAAAACTCTTTTTTTCTGCTGTATAATAACATTTTTGAAAAGGTAATAATCTACTCTATTTTTCGAGTATAACATCCTCTTGTTTAAAACACAAACACTTAAGGACGACATAGACACAAGTAACCACAATTTTTACAATTTTAAGTTATTTTTAATATTGCATAAATTTGTGTTACTTAGATTTCATAATCTTGCATTAGATTCATAACAACTTATTGTTATTTTACGTGTACGTAAAAATCACTTTCTAAAAAAACTCCCACCGTTCCTCTAGTTATTCTATAAATATTCCCTCAAATGCAATTATTATACGATAACACTAATATCATGAGCACATTCTCAAATTTCTTTGGAAATTTAGAATTATCTCATTCCATTTCTTGCTTCCATACGCAGTCTCATTGTCGTGTGGCAAAACTGTTCTTAGGCATAAAAATTTCTTGTACGCCAATTTGCTTAAACGATCCTCAATTTAGATCGTTTTCGTGGCAGCAAAATTTCTTTTATTTTTTAAGCGTAAATAGAATTCGTGACCTTTTATAGGTAGAAACCTAAATATGTTAAAGAATTGTGCTCAGCAGATAACACTTAAACCACCTTTATAGAGTTTTTTTTTTTTTTTTAAGTAGGTTTAGCTTTAGGCGTTTATTGTGACTTTTTAAAGCTTTTTTTTTAATGTTTGACTTTTATTAATTTGGGAGTTATTTTTGTTTTCTTGTTGTTTTTTGGTGCAAACACATTTTTAGAACTTTAGTCACGTTTGTAGTAGCTAAAGTAGAATATCGATTACGCCCCCAGAGTGACCATGTTTTTGCGCTCTTTGTACACTATGGAGCTGGCAATAGTCAGTCCTCTTTTGGTGATATTGCTGAGACCATTGATGGTCATTTTATAATTTTAATGATACAAGCAACTTAAACAGGCGTTAAAGCTGCTTATTAAACGCAACAAAAACACTTATGGATAGCTGAATTCAATTGCATAACCACTCCATGGAGCGATAAGGAGCAGAGAGAATTAAATTTCAACAGGGAATTATTGTTGCGAAAAATGATTTTCGATAATAGTCAACCGCAGCAAAACTTTTGGAAATATCTAAATTATAAAATAATGTAAAATTTGTATTTGCTTTTTTCTTTTTTAATAAAGTTTGATGAAAATTAAATATTCCACATGCGAAAAAAAGTATAATTCCTAATTTATATTAACCCTTTCACTACGAATAAACCTTAATTAATAAAAACTTTTAATTTTTTCTTTTACTGTTTTTAGCTGTACTAACATCGATTTAGAACAAATTATTGTCATTTTGAAAAGCTACTCATATTACTTTCAGAGCTATATAGGTGTTGTTTCTGAAAACTTTGATCTTCTTGAATTGTACACAATGGCCTTACGAGAAAAAGAGGCTTTATTAGCCTATGATATCTTTCAAAGTGTGAGAAAAATACAAAAAAGAACCCGTAAAGTATCATCTTCTATAATTTTTGTAGTAAATGTCCATCTTACTAGAAGCCACCAATACAATGTCAGTCAAAGTGTCTCATATGTTCGTGATTTTTGAGTTATGTTAAAGAGAAGTTTATAAAAATAAAATTATTTTTTTAGAAAATGTAATTTTTAGACCTCACCAATATGGACAATATGCTATTTATAGCTGATTTAGATTAAAGCCTCCTACTTTAAAATAGCATCGACAAATAAATCGAAACTAGGTGGAAAATAGAATTTGGTTGTCCTTTTTCGAATGTCTCTCTCAACTTAACAGCGGTAGTGAAAGGTTAAAGTTGAATTCTTTTAGGTGTTATTAGCAGACTTATTTCAGACGGTTGACTATAAATAGTGTTTTTTTTTTATTTAAATAACTTTTTATATAATATTTGTAGCTAAATAATGAATAAACCTTTTTTTTACTCGGGGTTTGTTATTTATATTTAAATTCTAACAATTTCATTCATTGTATATTGCATACGTTTTGGGAGTTTATAAAAAATACGTTTTACTGTATCTCCCAGAAATGGATCAAATGTCCTTAAATAAACTACGGACCCACAATAACAAACCAAGATAAAACTTTCTGCGAACATAGTGAAAATAATAAAGATTAATATGAAAGATTATGCAATATTAAAAAAAATTTTTTTTGAATTTAAAGAAATAATCTTTACATTTTCAATCTGTGGCTTGAAATCAATACAAAAATCTTTAAAGAAAGGTCAAAATCTATGGTCTAAGTAAACTTTTTCTGGTGTAGATGTTCCAATATTCTACATTATTCGTTCGTAAATTGTTGGAATCTCAGAAGGCGTGTAGAATTGGATTTTTGTGAAGCGATTTAAGATTGAGATTTTATTATATTTTTTAATAAATTTATGTTCTACAATATTTTATATTTTACTAAAGAAACATTTTACAGTATTTAAGGAATATATTCGAATTTTATAAATTTAACCGGGTATAAAAAGTATTGTCCTTACTACTTTTTATACTGTGAATTTAAAAAAAATTGAAAAGTATGCTACAGAATGGCATTTCTGTTGAAATTTGTGTTACTCTATTTCAAAATTATAAAAGTTCATGTTTTTATTTCACTGCCAAATTTGTATGCTGGGTTCAGGATTCAAATTTTGCAGTGATTTAAACTTGATCTTTTCGAAAGCTTTAAGTCCATGGTGTAGTCTTGGGCCCATGATAACTTCACAAACGAATGAAAACCTCCAATACAATGCGTGAATTTTAAACTTGAGAATAAGCTTACATACCAACCTCCTCTATTCCGCCAAAACGAAAAAAAAACAAACAAAAAATGCATGAATGAACAAATGAATTGTATGCACAAAAGGATGTAGCACTAAGCTCAGCTTCAACTCGATCTGCAAACCAAAATAAATACAAAATAAGCAAAACACTCTCTATATAAAAACGCGAAACGTCGTGTTCAAAGATTAATAAATTGATGGCATCCATTGCATATAACGTGTAACTAATGGCTGTAATCAATTTTGCTTTACATCTCAATCTACTAACGAAACGGTGGATGGGCACAAATGAAGGAATAAAACAACCCAACAGCAAATGCCACAATACAAAATCAAAAAATATCCCTGTATCACTGTACTAAAGTTGTGTCTAAAGTCGAAGGAAACCAAAATAACGACAATGCCACAATGAAATGGAATGGAATGATACAAAAACAAATAAATGAGAATCCTGTCTTATACCTAAATACAATACAAGCTAGACGATAGTTGAAATATCTGGACAGAAGATAGAATGCGGAAGGTGATGTATGTATGCAGAAGCGGAGGATGTGAACGAAGCAGGAGATGACGTGAGCTGGGAAAATATGGAGAAGACATTAACACGTGAAATTGACATATGTTTTAAATTTCTAAAAAACGTGGAAGAGCCTATCAGAAATTGGTCGGGTCAGGCATAAAGGTCTGTCTTAGTGGAAATTTGATAACAAGTTGTAAATATCCTTTTAGGGTAGTTTAACAAGTACATAAATAGATATGGGTTTATCGGCCGATTCAATATGCGTTTTAATTGTATCTTATTCCATAAACAAATTATTTATTTATTATTTTTAAATTTAAATAAGAAAAATTATAATTTAAAAAAGTTTGTAGATAAATCTTTAAAAAAAACCGGGTAAAACTGTAAAATATCGAGCCTATAAAACAATTTTGTCTCAATTTTAAATATACTATTGCTAATAAGAGTATTCCTGTCATCATATGTTCAATATAGTCACAATAATACTCATATTGAATAATAATCAAACCAAATATACTCAATTAAATTACATTTAAAAATCCTATAAAACTCAATGAAGAAAATCGAACAATAAAAAAAAAATTAAAATACATATCTGTAAACAATTCACAATAAATAAATATTTTGATTATAAATAGTAACATGTAAGCACAATGAATAGCTGTCTCTTATGCAGCATTTTTATGAGAAACCTTAGGAACTACTTTATTCCAAAATTGTTTAAGATCAATTAATATATTAGATTAATTAAAGTTATATTAATTAAAGTTATATTTGTGTATTACATAAATTTTATCTAATTTTGGTAATTGGTCCGTGTGTCACAGAATAGTTCGAATCGGCGGAATGGAAATTGTGAACTCTATTTTGCGAGCAACAAGTGGACAGACAGACAGATGGGTTGTGATGGCTAGATGAGCTTCGGAAGTTATTCTGTGTCTATCAGTTTATAACATGGAGTCTACACCCAATATTTTCGCTGAGCAGATTTTTAATGTTGCCACCACTAATAGGAATAACTTTTCCATAAGCCATTTTATTATGTTCTAATTCACAATAGTATACTATTGGAAATCATAGCGATTGTGAATGCAAGGTAATCCACGTTTTCTTTTTCGAAGTTTACAACAATGTATTTTTGTCGGAATTAGATAATACTTTACAAATAATGTTTTATAATTAACAATAGATTAATATTTTGATGGAAATTAAATTAATTAATTTTTTTACATCCATCAATATATAACTTTATCAGAAATTCACAATAATTTGAATTCATGTAACCACTCCGTATACTAGAACAAACAAACACCATGCTGAATAAATATATGAACTGTTAAGTATCCACTATTTAAACGTTTAACAGAATAAAATTAGTTATTGATTTTTCTAATGTATTAAAAAAGTTATTGCCGTAAAACTTCTCAAACTTTAGACATTTCTATATTTCCAATAAAAAATAAACTCTTGAAAATTGAACACCTTGCAAATATAAACAAAATTAATTAAAAAATTAAGGCGACCGTGGGAGTCATCTTCTGAGAGGTTTCACGGTATACGATTTAACTTTTTTTACTTTTTTTATTTTTTATTCATTCACAATAGTAAATTACAACGCAAGAATATTTCTCATTGAGGTTGTCCTCACTGCTATTACTATTTTTTTTTGTTTCGCTCTCAATTCATTTCCTAACCCATAGTGCAAACTTTACAAAATTTTATATAACTCCCAAGAAATAGGACAAATCCCATTTTCCTCCGTATTTCCAAAAAAGGCACACGAATTCTTTGGCTATTTCTGTCTATGCAGACATTAGTTACGCTCTAATTTCCACATTTACTTAACCAATCTACATTGTGATGTATTAGAGTACGAAGCCGCCTTTTTTCAAAACATCCTTTTTGTTACTTAACTGCCTGCGTTGTGTCCAGCTATTATCCTTTCCTATGGAGTTAAATGCTCTTAATCCGGTTTCACAAGAAACCAAATCCTTTCTGTATTGTATTAGCAATTGTCATCATACACGGACTGCTATAATTTCACTTTTATTGTATTTGCAAACTGTATTATTAGCCACGAAAAAGGGACAATTTTTGTCGTGCATTTCTCTACGCCTGGGTGTGTATGAGTGTGTGCGAGAGCCTATTTCCAAATGTCAGGTACATCCATCCGTATGTCTAATACTCAATCATGATCGGTGTTTTTCATTTTGAAATTTCCCAACTATTGATTGATTGGTAAAGGCCCATAAATTTTCTCTTTCTCTGGGTGTATTTGTTCGTTTATTCATTGTATCAAGGCTAAATGTTAAAGAAGCAATTTATCTAAAGTCAAGGTTAAAAGGATTCATTATTACAATGTTTCATTGCTGCTATAGCAGCCTTGTAACCACCATTTGTATAGGGGTGTGAGTTGCACACAACACAATATCCTAACCAAGTGGGTGGTTTGTAGAAATTATCGACTTTCAAGGAATTTAATTAAATAATTTTGAAATTCTTTTAAAATAAATTAATCAATTAATTTCATTGGAAATAAATTAAGAAATTTTGTAGGGAAAATTTCAATGGCTAAACAGGAAAATTTTAGTTTAGAGGAAAAAAATACATCTAAGCGATTTCCAGCGATATAGAAATTTATAATTTAATAAATCGGTATAAAATTGTCCAACTAGACCAAATTATTATCAGGATAAGTTTAGTTTAATAATAATTATTTTATCAAAATATAAATAATTTAGAATGTTTCAAATTTCATTTTTTCTCAAAGACTAAAGAAAATATATTTTTTTAATTATTATTTTGAATGTAATTGTTATTTTAAATTATCATTAAAGGGACCAACTACACTACACAACTATCACAATGGACTGAATAGTCTAAGTGAACCTGAATCAAATCGGGCTACCAGTTTAACCCTACCTAAATACACCAACAATTGACTTTGGCGAATTTTATTTTGCCCTTAAACATTCTTTTCATTTTTACACAAAAAAAAAACTATTTTTTTAGTTTCAATCAAGAAATTAATAGATCCAATTAATTTTTAATAGAATTTTTTTATAGAACGAATCATTAAATTAAAAACTGAATCAATTAATTCAAAAAATTAATTTATTGTGTTAATTTTGTGATTGATTTTTTTATTAAAATGTTAATTAAATCGTTTAACTTTTAATTGAATATTTTCTTTATAAATAAAAAAAAATCTACAAAGAATAGAAGTAATTAAATTTCAATTTTCAATACATTTATTTGCAACATTTTTCGTTTTTTCTTTTTGAAATTCTGTAAATTTAAAAGAAACTTTTTAAAGCAGTAATAAGTAATAAAATAATTCATTTGCTATTAACCATTTCCGCGTGTATTTATATTTTGAGATTTGCCAAAATGAAAATATCAATTTTTCACTCCTTTTTTAACTTTTACTGCTACCAGAAATTTAAATCCATTCTTACATAATGTGTATTATTTGCACCACTGTATTTACACATGTCGCCACCTAGCGTCAAGTGATTATACTAAATTTCAGTTAGCATAGCCACACACCATTGTAGTTTTGTTACTCTCTTAGATGATTTTTTTATCTATATGGATCTTTCCAATTTAGTTTTAAACCCTTGTTATATCTGAAAAATTTCCTACCGGTGTTTGTTTAATTTTATTTAATAAAAAATATAAATAAATGTGTAATAAATATATAAACCGTATATAATGAATTAAACCAAATAATATCCAAAACTACTTTACAAAATCCAAATAAATATAATTTATCAACGTTCACGCCAAAAGGGATGCCAATTCGAAATTTGGAAAATATTTCTTTTTTTTATATATAGACGTATATAGCGGGGTTCTTAATTTTAGTGTAAAACAAAATAAATTATTATTTTTTTAAGTAATTTTATAATTTTCATATACTTTCAATGCTCCTAAAACAAAGAGCAATATACTCATACACTGAACAAATTGTGGCATAATATAATAGTTTATGTTACTATACAAAATGTACACAATATTAAGGATAAATTTGTTTGATATATAGGGACATTTTAATTGAATGTATTATTTAAAAATATATTAAATAATTTTTTTTTACTTGGAGTAAACACCAACTTCCTTAATAGAAAATCAAAATTTCTGGATCCAAGTTAACCTTTGTTTTTGAGTTACTTCTTAGATATTGTAAGAAAATCTGTACTTATTATTATTTACTTTAAGAGAAAACAACAATATAGATTTATTATGAAATTTGAAAAAAAAAAACAAAAAAGGGGAATCATTGAGTTTTCTTCTTATAGTCTCAACGGTAAACTTATTTGGGATGACACTATTTGACATCTGCGCTAACCATTTCTAAAAAAGTGGCACAAAACGTGTCACTCATTATAAAAGGCGGCTCTCATAAGTAAATGTAAACAAGGAAAAACTGCTTAAGGTTGTATTACACACCGTACGTCAATCCGTGCGTTGACGGAAGGGTTGATTTTTTTGTTTGCGGCAGACTATTCGAGTTTTTGATTTCAAAGAGAAATTTCAACTCTTCAATCATCGGACGCATTTAACGCATGAACGCATGAACGCATGATATGTAATTTTACCTTTACAAGCACAATATTCGACTCGTAAACTCGTTAACAAGCCGATCATCTCCGTAATTAGGGATTGGGATTTAAATATATAACAAAATATTGCAATATTAAATAATGTAAATATAAAGTGGCACAGTATGACAAAAAGGTGGTATAAAATTTGATAGTACGACATTTAGTGGTACAACCAAACAGGTAACAAAACGTTTCACCGCTTGCAAAATTTGCAACACTGTCAGCAGCAAACAAAATCACAGTAGATATTGAGATATTTATGCTCATCTAAATATGAATTTTATTGGTAAATAAATTTATACAAAAATACATTTCCTGTATCATTTTCATTTGCATTTTAATGAGCGGGTTATTGACTATTGTTACTGTAGAAAACTCTAATTTATATAAATTCTGTCATTTGAGAAAAATTTTTGAAATATAACAATCTCTAGATGATTTCATGTCAACGAAAAAACACAAAAATCTTTATCCAATTTCCTCACTTTCTATCTAGCTTTCTCGATATATATTTCGATTTGGCATCACCTTTTGCCTTGAGTGCAAAACATTGCAACAACAAAAAACCAAAAGTTCAACATATTTCTAGCTCTAAACTACACTCAACAACTACTTTTTGGGTAGAAGAAGAAAAAAATTCCACTTAATACGTTTCGTGGAATGGCGATCACTTTCCTTGACACTTACCAAATTGACTTCGCATCCAGGGATACAGAGGCGAAGGCATCCCTGATGTTGCGAATTTGGATTTTGTGATGGTGGTGTATGCTGGCCGGGGTGTCCTTGATGCATTTGTGGTGTCCTTGACCCTGATGCATCATACCAGGTGGTGGTCCACCAACTTGGGGAACGCCGGTTTGTTGCTGACCATACATGCCCATATTATGATGGTTTTGATGGACCTACGAAAATAAAAGTCATTAATAATTATTAATAAATTATAATAAAAACAAAACATAAAACATATAATGTTTAGTCACTACTTTACAATATAAAATAAAATTTAAATTGTATAATACTACTAAAACTAAAAAACAAAAATAAAACGTATTAAATAAAAAACTGAAAACACTAATATACTTAAGATTTTTTTTATACACACAAAGCATTTCTACGTTTTTGTTGTTTGTGTTTACTATTTTTCTCTTTCTAATTTTGGTTATAATACACAATCTCTATAGATTTGAAAATGTCTTTACCTCCGTAACATCGGGTACTCCGACATCATTTAACCCAACTAAAATAAATATGCAGACAAAAATTGGGAATTGAGTAAAATGCTTTAACGTTGAGAGAGATTTAAACAAAAATTACAATAAACTTATAGATTTCCTCAAAAAAAAAATAAACAAAACTTGACTTGATACACAGGACATTGCATCTGAATATGGGACTAAGCATTTTTTGTCTCAAAATGCTCACGTTCTTCGTATATACAAATTATTCATGTTCAAGTGCTAATATAGTTCATTCATGCTAAACAGAAAATGTCTCAGAAAACAAAATTATTCTTACCTCCGTAACATCGGGTACTACGACATCATTGTAACCCAACTAAAAGAATACGTAGACAAGATCGGGAAGTGAATAAAAGTTCATAGAAAAAATAACAGACAACAGAAAAAAGTAGATAAGAAAGCTATACAGAAGAATAATATATGAATTAATCCCGATCTAGGGGTTCATCTACCTGATAGGACTTTGGATAGTTTGGGATAAAGATAAGTTTTGATAGAATTAAATCAGTTTTCCATGTTCAGATTTTTTTGTTTTTGAAGACAAAAACGAGACGTTTTCAAATTTAGTTCAGCAATCATTTATGAAAACGTGTCCTTAAAACGATACCAATCTTCTTTTTGGTACTACTCATTAACATAACATCCCTGGAGTGAACTCATTTGGATTTGAAATTTGAATATTTTTTATAGAATTTCATGAAGAAAAAGTCTCGTTGTATAATTTAATCAGCAATCCTGTGTGATATTAATAATCGTCTAAATAAATAAATTCCAAAATCTCCTTTTGGAACTACTTATTCACATAACATCCCTGGAGTTGATTAAATTGATTGGCAAATTTGAATATTTCTATGGAACGGCTGACCTGCTTTTTGAGAATGAAGTAGAAACCGAAAGGAGGGAAAACGACTATTGTATTCGATGGAGTGTGCTCTTGATTTGTGGATTTTTTGTATTTTTGATTCGAGTTCTAATCCCAAAGCAAGAAAGTGAATGTAATAAGGTCCCAAATATAGAGAGTAACATTGATAAATATATATATAGAGTCATAATTATGTTTTTAAAATAAAAATGGGGTATGGATACAAAAATTGCCTGAAAATTATAAACGAAAATTGTGTTAATCCAGGATTGGATTTCACTAACCCACGTTGGAATCTGTTCATAGAAAAAAGCCTTAAATCCAGAAAATGTTATTCACATTTCTTTGGGTTGTCAAAATCTATTGATGGACTATAAAAGGGAGTTACTCTCACTTTTTAGGACACATTTCTGAAAGACTTCCTCTGCAAAGGAGAGAATAAAATCCAATGTTTATTTTATTTTGTCATAGCAATTTATTTGGGGCAATTCTTTGAGGCTTTATTTCATTTTTCGTATTCTATGGGGTATTCCTTCATTTTGTCATTTGGGCTTTATAACATTAGGGTGGGTCTTTGTAAAGCCTTCAAAGAATACTCTTCAAATGTGTTTTGTGCAAACCGAAATGTAGTCGAAAGATTATAATGCCTACACTAGTGGGGGTTGCCTTTAGGTTTTTGGAAGTTGGGTTGAACCCAAGGAAGATTTATTTTTCCTCGCTGTCCCAGCGTTTCACCATTTGGGATACAAAGCTGGCTACGTACAATTAATTTTAACAATGTTGCTGCAACATGTCGACAGTATTTTCGACATTGAACCCAGCAACACTAGAGGGAAATTTTTCAGTAGTATTTTTTGATTTTTTAATTCTATTTTATGTATTAGATAACAGTAAAAAATTTCCTAAAAAAATCGTTACCCTTTATTCTCATAGCTATTCTTAATCCTTAACCAAAACAAAAACGCTTAAAAGTCTCTTATCAACTCACCTGAGCTTGTGAATGTTGCATATGATGTTGCATTGCCATTTGAGGATTCATATGATGACCGCCTACCATTTGATCCACTAAGGGTGGTGAACGCCTTCGGGCTACCATACACCAAACCACCTACGGCCGCTTGTAATTTACAACTGGCATAGACGACAGGTTGTTGTTGTTGCTGCGCGATGTTGCTGATGGGCTGCACTTGTTGCGACACTTGTTGTTGCGTCACTTGCGGATGATGTTGCTGGTGTGCGGCATTCAGTGTTGGTTGCTTTGTGGTGGAGCTTGTTGATGTGGTGCCATGGAGGCCACCATTCGCAACTGCGAAGGTGGCACACAGCCACCTACTTGACTTGAGGGACTGTCAGGGTCTGGAGTAGACACCATGTTGGTCCATGCCCTGACCATTATAGTAGGGCATACGATCATAAGGCGGGAATTCTAGGCATAAGGCATATTGCCCTTGAGATTTGGTGTCTGACTATAGTGATGCATCTGTTGAGCCATCGAGATCGGCAACACCATTACCCGGATAGTGACCATGGTGCATATCGGCACCCATATAGCTGTTGGTAAAGTATGATGTCATACTTTCGCAATTATTTGTACTCATAGTCATCTTGAAGCTTTATGTGTGTGTGTGGGGTGGAACTGAGAAACTTAAGATCTAGTGACTCCTTTTTTGTTTGCCAAGTAAGCAAAGTACCAGCAACTTATTTGCTATAGATTATTGTTCCGTGGGGATGTTTACCAAAGGATTTTACTAAAGCTGTATTATGGTGTTTTTTGTGTGTGAAATTTCAATTGAAAATGTCTTGCTTGAAGCTAATTAGGCGGCTTCTTTTTGTTTTTTTTTTTTCTATACAAACTTATATTTAAAATATAATTCAAGATGCTTTTAGTTAATTTTCTCAGTGTTGTGCTAACCTAAATTAAATAAAATGAGAATTATTAAATCATTATGTTTAAGCCAAAAAAAAAAATCTATATGACATCTATACTTACCTTAATTTTTAGGACTATAAGATAGCAAAAATTTACCAATTTATTTATTACTCTTAGCGTTTTAAAAAGTGTGTGTTGTTTTGTTGAGGTATAAAAATGATCTAACACTCTATCGATGTTCCTTATAGTTGCTCGGCTTGGTTTGTTGTTTTTGTTTTTTTGATGAGTATATGTGAAAATATCCAAAAATGATATAAAACCGGATTTTATTTTGTAATCTTGTTGTATAAAACCAAAAGGAGTATTTTGGTAGCAGCAAAACATTTTTCAAAATACAAAGTTCTCTTCTCTAAGGTTTTTGTTTATCTCGTTCAGGCTTTGCAGTGATATATATTAATCCAAAAAAGAGGTGTTTTGTAAGTGAAACTCTGTAAAGATAAAGAAGGGGATAAAATTAGATATGTTTGGAA
This sequence comes from Haematobia irritans, assembly GCA_003123925.1. Classification (NCBI taxonomy): domain Eukaryota; kingdom Metazoa; phylum Arthropoda; class Insecta; order Diptera; family Muscidae; genus Haematobia; species Haematobia irritans. Next base: position 87,358 of record PGFW01024644.1, read on the forward strand.
TCAAAAACATTAACCTAAACTTGTGTACAAATAATAAATAAAAACATGTTTCTTCCGAAACGAATTTAAAAAAGTAGCCTTTTTAAAGCTACCAACAAATATCTATCTTGATATATATTTCTATTTTTTAAGTTTCTGATATAACTACACTGAAAAACAGTGAACCCACCAGCAAGAAAACTATTCCGGTTTAATTTTTGAAAATTTTTAAATTTGTGAAAATTTTAACTAAAAAATTAACAATAGAAAATAGAAAATATCAAACGTTTGGCATCACGCCGATGTCCATAAAAATAAGTAAAATATTTTTCCGGACAAAATTCAAGAAAAAATTTATTAGACATAACTAAGTTTTTTCACTTGTTTAAGAAAATTTTGTGTTTGAAGGAAAAACTGGGAGTTCAAATATTGCAGAATGTGCTTTAAGTGACATACGAAGTTCATGATTGGACGCATTTTTGGCTAAAATTTCAAAATTAAACAAGAAATTGCTGAACTATATTTTGTGGAAGACACGAATTTAAGTTCATCTTTACCATTTATTTGAGTAATATTTTTTTTGG
>PGFW01024644.1:91583-103620 GCA_003123925.1 Haematobia irritans
GTAGCCGATTTTGATTCAGGTTCACTTAGACTATTCAGTCCATTGTGATAGTTGTGTAGTGTAGTTGGTCCCTTTAATGATAATTTAAAATAACAATTACATTCAAAAAAATAATTAAAAAATATATTTCTTTAGTCTTTGAGAAAAAATGAAATTTGAAACATTCTAAATTATTTATATTTTGATAAAATAATTATTATTAAACTAAACTTATCCTGATAATAATTTGGTCTAGTTGGACAATTTTATACCGATTTATTAAATTATAAATTTCTATATCGCTGGAAATCGCTTAGATGTATTTTTTTTCCTCTAAACTAAAATTTTCCTGTTTAGCCATTGAAATTTTCCCTACAAAATTTCTTAATTTTATTTCCAATGAAATTAATTGATTAATTTATTTTAAAAGAATTTCAAAATTATTTTAATTAAATTCCTTGAAAGTCGATAATTTCTACAACAACCACCCACTTGGTTAGGATATTGTGTTGTGTGCAACTCACACCCCTATACAAATGGTGGTTACAAGGCTGCTATAGCAGCAATGAAACATTGTAATAATGAATCCTTTTAACCTTGACTTTAGATAAATTGCTTCTTTAACATTTAGCCTTGATACAATGAATAAAAACGAACAAATACACCCAGAGAAAGAGAAAATTTATGGCCTTTACCAATCAATCAATAGTTGGAAATTTCAAAATGAAAAAACACCGATCATGATTGAGTATTAGACATACGGATGGATGTACCTGACATTTGGAAATAGGCTCTCGCACACACTCATACACACCCAGGCGTAGAGAAATGCACGACAAAAATTGTCCCTTTTCGTGGCTAATAATACAGTTTGCAAATACAATATAAAAGTGAAATTATAGCAGTCCGTGTATGATGACAATTGCTAATACAATACAGAAAGGATTTGGTTTCTTGTGAAACCGGATTAAGAGCATTTAACTCCATAGGAAAGGATAATAGCTGGACACAACGCAGGCAGTTAAGTAACAAAAGATGTTTTGAAAAAAGGCGGCTTCTGTACTCTAATACATCACAATGTTAGATTGGTTAAGTAAAGTGGAAATTAGAGCGTAACTAATGTCTACATAGACAGAAATAGCCAAAGAATTTGTGTGCCTTTTTTGGAATACGGTAGAAATGGGATTTTGTCCTATTTCTTGGGAGTATATAAAATTTTGTAAAGTTTGCTATGGTTAGAAATGAATTGAGAGCGAAACAAACAAAAAATAGTAATAGCAGTGAGGACAACCTCAATGAGAAATATTCTTGCGTTGTAATTTACTATTGTGAATGAATAAATGAAATAAAAAAAGTGAAAAAGTTAAATCGTATACCGTGAAACCTCTCAGAAGATGACCCCACGGTCGCCTTAATTTTTTTAATTTTGTTTGATATTTGAAGTGTTATTTAAGAGGTTTTATTTTTTATTGGAATATTAGAAATGTCTAAAGTTTGAGAAGTTTTACGGCAATAACTTTTTAATACATTAGAAAAAATCAATAACTAATTTTATTCTGTTAAAGTTTAAATAGTGGATACTTAACAGTTCATATATTTATTTCAGCATGGTGTTTGTTTGTTCTAGTATACGGAGTGGTTACATGAATTCAAATTATTGTGAATTTCTGATAAAGTTATATATTGATGGATGTAATAAAATAATTAATTTAATTCTCAAAATATTAATCTATTGTTAATTATAAACACGAAAGGCTCATAGGATTTCGTAAAAATATTTGTAAAGTATTATCTAATTCCGACAAAAATACATTTTTGTAAACTTCGAAAAAGAAAACGTGGATTACCTTGCATTCACAATCGCTATGATTACTATTTCCAATAGTATACTATTGTGAATTAGAACATAATAAAATGGCTTATGGAAAAGTTATTCCTATTAGTGGTGGCAACATTAAAAATCTGCTCAGCGAAAATATTGGTGTTAGACTCCATGTTATAAACTGATAGACACAGAATAACTTCCGAAGCTCATCTAGCCATCACAACCCATCTGTCTGTCTGTCCACTTGTTGCTCGCAAAATAGAGTTCACAATTTCCATTCCGCCGATTCGAACTATTCTGTGACACCAGGACCAATTACCAAAATTAGATAAAATTTATGTAATACACAAATATAACTTTAATTAATATAACTTTAATTAATCTAATATATTAATTGATCTTAAACATTTTGGAATAAAGTAGTTCCCTAAGGTTTCTCATAAAAATGCTGCACTATTCATTGTGCTTACATGTTACTATTTATAATCAAATATTTATTTATTGTGAATTGTTTTACAGATATGTATTTTAATTTTTTTTATTGTTGATTCTTCATTGAGTTTTATAGGATTTTTAAATGTAATTTAATTGAGTATATTTGGTTTGATTATTATTCAATATGAGTATTATTGTGACTATATTGAACATATGATGACAGGAATACTCTTATTAGCAATAGTATATTTAAAATTGAGACAAAATTTTTATAGGCTCGATATTTTACAGTTTTACCCGGTTTTTTTTAAAGATTTATCTACAAACTTTTTTAAATTATAATTTTTCTTATTTAAATTTAAAAATAATAAATAAATAATTTGTTTATGGAAATAGATACAATTAAAACGCATATTGAATCGGACCGATAAACCCATATCTATTTATGTACTTGTTAACTACCCTAAAAGGATATTTTACAACTTGTTATCAAATTTCCACTAAGACAGACCTTTATGCCTGACCCGACCAATTTCTGATAGGCTCTTCACGTTTTTTAGAAATTTAAACATATGTCAATTTCACGTGTTAATGTCTTCTCCATATTTTCCCAGCTCACGTCATCTCGTCCTTCGTTCACATCCTCCGCTTCTGCATACATACATCACCTTCCGCATTCTATCTTCTGTCCAGATATTTCAACTATCGTCTAGCTTGTATTGTATTTAGGTATAAGACAGGATTCTCATTTATTTGTTTTTGTATCATTCCATTCCATTTCATTGTGTGCATTGTCGTTATTTTGGTTCCTTCGACTTTAGACACAACTTAGTACAGTGATACAGGGATATTTTTTGATTTGTATTGTGGCATTTGCTGTTGGGTTGTTTTATTCTTCATTTGTGCCATCCACGTTTCGTTAGTAGATTGAGATGTAAAGCAAAATTGATTACAGCCATTTAGTTACACGTTATATGCAATGGATGCCATCAATTTATTAATCTTTGAAACACGACGTTTCGCGTTTTTATATAGAGAGTGTTTTGCTTATTTTGTATTTATTTTGGTTTGCAGATCGAGTTGAATAGCTGAGCCTTAGTGCTCATCCTTTTGTGCATACAATATTCATTTGTTCATTCATGCATTTTTTGTTTGTTTTTTTTTCGTTTTGCGGAATAGAGGAGGTTGGTATAGTAAGCTTATTCTCAAGTTTAAAATTCACGCATTGTATTGGAGGTTTTCATTCGTTGTGAAGTTATCATGGGCCAAGACTACACCATGGACTTAAAGCTTTCGAAAAGATCAAGTTTAAATCACTGGCAAAATTTGAATCCTGAACCCAGCATACAAATTTGGCAGTGAAATAAAAACATGAACTTTTATAATTTTGAAATAGAGTACACAAATTTCAACAGAAATGCCATTCTGTAGCATACTTTTCAATTTTTTTTAAATTCACAGATATAAAAAGTAGTAAGGACAATACTTTTTATAACCCGGTTAAATTTATAAAATTCGAATATATTCCTTAAATACTGTAAATGTTTCTTTTAGTAAAATATAAATATTGTAGAACATAAATTTATTAAAAAATATAATAAAATCTCAATCTTAAATCGCTTCACAAAAATCCAATTCTTACACGCCTTCTGAGATTCCAACAATTTACGAACGAATAATGTAAGAATATTGGAACATCTACACCAGAAAAGTTTACTTAGACCATAGATTTTGACCTTTTTTAAAGATTTTTGTATTGATTTCAAGCCACAGATTGAAAATGTAAAGAATTATTTCTTTAAATCAAAAAAAAATTTTTTTTTAATATTGCATAATCTTTCATATTAATCTTTATTATTTTCACTATGTCGCAGAAAGTTTTATTCTTGGTTTGTTATTGTGGGTCCGTAGTTTATTTAAGGACATTTGATCCATTTCTGGGAGAGTACAGTAAAACGTATTTTTTAATAAACTCCCAAACGTATGCAATATAAATGAATGAAATTGTATGAGAATTTAAATATAAAAATTAACAAAACCCCGAGTAAAAAAAAAGGTTTTATTCAGTTATTTAGCCTACAAATATTATATAAAAAGTATATTTAAATAAAAAAAAAACACATATTTAAAGTCAACGCTCTGAAAATAAGTCTGCTAATAACAACCTAAAAAAGAATTCAACTTTAACCATTCATACGCTGTTAAGTTGAAGAAGACATTCGAAAAAGGACAACCAAAATTCCTATTTTCCCACCTAGTTTTCGATTTATTTGTCGATGCCTATTTTAAAAGTAGAGGCTTTAATCTAATATCAGCTATAAATAGCAATAATTTCCATATTGGTGATGTCTAAATACATTTCTAAAAAGATAATTTTATTTTTTATAAACTTCTTTAACAGCCAAAATTACGCGCGAACACCTAGAGAATTTTGCTACTTGATGGGTTAGTAGAGTCGGCATTACGATGAGCAATCGCCTACCTAGAACGAGTGGCGCCTACGCGCGTCTTGGCCCATATCTCAGACTTGAAAACGAATCATATGAGCTGACATTTTTTATACTAGTTGCTTCTAGTAAGGACATTTATACAATTCAAAAATCTATAAGTGTCTTTCACGAAAAAACTTCTTTGTATACAGCTTTGAAAATATTAGCTAAAGTAAAATGCACTCTATTATCTCTAAGGCATGTTAGTACAATAAAGTAAAGAATAAGCTTTCATGAATACAGTTCTATTTCGTAGTTGAAAAGGTTAATAATGAAGCTTTAGAATATGACTAATATTTTTCTGAAATATGTTAGTATTCAGCTAAACTTATTAAGAAAAGAAATAGAAATTTTATACAATTTAATTTTATTCTATAAGGTTTGAATATAATTCAGAATAGTACTTTTCGCTGGGAAATATTACTATTTATTCAACAATCGATTTCTAAAAAGCAATAATACAGTTGAAGAATTTAATTATTTTATTAGCATTTCCAAATTTTGCTGTGCTATTAACATTTGGACTACTGTTGATGAATTTGCATCTCATGAGGTATGCAATTCGAATGCTATCCATAAGTGTTTTTGTCGTTTATAAGCAGCTTTAACGCCTGATTTAAGTTGCTTGCTATCATGTAAAATTATAAAAATGACCCATCAAACTGGGTCTCCAATTAATCACCAAAGAGAGAGATCTGACTATTGCCAAGGCTCATAGTGTACAGAAGAGCCAAAAACATAGGTCACTCTGGGGGCCTAATCGATATTACTACTTTAGTACTACAAACAACGTGACTAAAGTTCTAAAAATGATGTTTAGCCCAAAAAACAACAAGAAAACAAAATAACTCCAAATTAAAAAAGTCAAACATTAAAAAAAAAGCTTTAAAGTCACAATAAACGCCTAAAGTAAACCTACTTAAAAAAAAAAAAACTTATAAAGGTGGTTTAAGTGGTTTCTGCTGAGCCACAATTCTTTAACATTTAGGTTTCTAACCTAAATAAAGGTCACCGAATTTCTTTTCAGCGCTTAAAAAATAAAAGAAATTTTGCTGCACGAAGAACGATCTAAATTGAGGATGTTATAAGACCAAATTGTGTACAAGAAATTTTTTATGCTTAAGACAGTTTTGGCCACACGACAATTGAGACTGCGTATGGAAGCAAGAAATTGGAATGAGATAATTCTAAATTTTCCAAAGAAATTGAGATGTTTCATGGATTTAGTGTTATGTATATAATTGCATTTGAGGAATATTTTAGAATAATAGGAGGAACGGTGGGTTTTTTAGAAGTGATTTTTACGTACACTAAAAAACAAATAGTTTTATGAATAATGAAAGATTATGAAATCTAAGTAACATAAATTTATGCAATAATTAAAAATACCTTAAAACTTAAAAATTGTGGTTACTGTGTGTCTATGTCGTCCTTTAAGTGTTTGTGTTTTAAACAAGAGGATGTTACACTCAAAAGAATAGAGTAAGATTATTAACTTTTCAAAAATGTTATGTTGATACAAGCAGAAAAAAAGAGTTTTCTTTTAATGAAGGAATGTTTTATTAATATATAATAACAGTAGACACAAAGAAAGTTTATCTTCTTGAAGCTAAATGTTTTTTCGTTTAAAGCAAATAAAACGATATACGAAACGGCAGAATCGGCATTATCATTAAATTCCAATGTTATTTTTTTGTCTCTCAAAGAAAATACTGTTATAAAATCCCAAAGCAATTTATCTATAAATTTCGTTTATGCAGGGAAAGTTATTATGTTTCTTTGTGAGTGTAGGGTGTTACGTGGAAACATTAACCAAATTATATGTAGTAGTTATTGAATAATTATGGCTTCGAAATCTCAAATCAGTTCTTCTTATTGCATGGAAATATATAAAAAATTTAAACTAATTGTTAAATTCTGAAATTTTATTTCTATTTCTTAAATCGAAAGACCTCGAGGTTAATAAGGCATTCAATTCGCTCCCCTATATGTAAAGTGGTTTACACGCAAAGAAACTTAAAAATCAATTTTTCTAAAATGAAAAATTCAATTAACATATACAATGCTTGCATATCCTTGAATGTATTTTATATTTGTATGTTCTTTACACTCGTTTTCCTACATAGCAAAATCTCGTCCTAGTGTCTCAATTGCTCGTAGCCGATATACAAAGTCACATAAATTTCATAAAGACATTCAACAAATTATTGCAACAATGTTAGGCTTTATTGTGGATTTTGTGATTGTCTCTTTTCCATTTTAACATTTCGTTTTCCTTTTTTAGTCCCACACAATTTTGTAATTAATTTTCTTTCTTTTTAAGTACGCATCGCGCTTGACATCGAAGATATGGCCAAAGGTCTGAATAGTTGCCTCATATGTGTGAAATGGGAGATGTCGCTCCAGAAAATTTGTGTTACGATCAAAATACTTTGGCTATACACTCATGAAAAGGAGATTTGAGTTTTTGGTTCTTTTTTTTTTTTTTTGTTTAAGAGACAAGAATTATACGCAAGAATTATATTACATTTGCATTTTATGCATGCCCATTTTTAATGGAATGAAAGATATAAAAAGTAAGCTGTAAAGATTATTATGCGGAAGTTCTAATGGGAAACCAAGTTTTTGTCTCTTGAAAGACCAGATCTTTTTATCACATCAAGTTTGGAATAATCAAATCAATTTTCCACTATAAGGTAAATTTGGGTTATTTTCTGACACTACCAATTTCAAAAGTGATTTATTTTGATGAAATAGAGAATAAATTATCGTTAGGATAGTGTAGATCTAAATAGAAAAATAACAAAATTATATTAAAAGTTCTATATAAAAAGGTGATAATAACGTAAATTTATACGCACTGTGATCTTTGTGAGAAAGAGTGTCAGCTCTATGAAATTTTGAAAGGTAACACGTGGACATAGGATTTACCAGAAACCGTTTGTCCGCACCTAACAAAAAAAAAGTAAATTATGTTATAAAGAAAAATTAAATAATTTCGTTCGAAAATGAACTAAATGTTACTTGCAAATTTTTTGAAGACTATATTAAGTTTAACGAACCATTTTCTGACATTATTGATATTTTTAGAACAACCATTACGAAAATTCAATCATAATATAATTCTCTTGATATCCATAATATTTACCTCAAATTTTCAAAGTTTTGTTGTTCTTATTCACATTATAATATTAATTATGTTGTAATTTGATAATTCATAATAATTATTATATAAAATGTTTTTCTAATTATATATGTCAAAAGTGATTTTAAATTATATAATTATTCTTTATTTTGCTTTCTTTTCTGTGCAATACAAATTTTCATAATTTTAAATCTCTATTGTATCTCTATTTAATTTATGAATATTTGTTTCAAGATATTTTCTGCTAATATTTTTATTTTGTCATTCTCTACTTATGTTTAATACATGTTTTTGCTAATGAAAAAGTTATATTTTAATGCCTCATACAATTAATATGAATATAGTACAATTACCTTCAATCACGTTCTCTATTAAATTGTATTATAGTAATGAACACTTCTCATTATTCTATCCAATTTTGTATTTATATCAATTCCAATAATATTTTGATTAGTGAATTAAGAGTATAAATGTATAATCTAAAAAAATAATGTACTTTTTCCGTCAGTATAATTTCATAGGCGCTATAAACAATAATTATTTTGTTGACATAGATTTCTTTCTATGTAGATTCGTATTATTAGTCTATGGATTCACGATATAAAATGCTATTTGTGATTGTAATCGAAATGGCCAACTTTTGAAGAAATGAAGGCTACATCTCTATGAATATAAGATCAATGACTCCATATTATGCAGTTACTTCATGAAATTGCTCAATGACGTGTCTGATTAAAATGATAATACGAAAATACCTCATGATCTGTTCTATACATTATATTTATTTAGGTGTTATGGACAAAATACGAAATGCACGTTCGAATTAAGGGGAAGTCAGCAGTTTTCGATGTATACCATCCTCATCACTTTCCGTTTTTTATTATTTTTATTTTTGATATCTTATCATCGTTTATGTTTTATAAATCAGCATTTTATACCAGCGTGCCTTCAATAAATTGTTTTGCCAAGCTATCTCAAAGTCAAACTTGAAGTTTAAGCTTAAAGTTTTCAATGCTTACTTTTTTCTACGACAAGTCTTAATATGCTATGGCAGGAAATAAAGTCGCATCAAATTGCAAAACGGAAAACTTGGAAACTTATTTACATGCTTTGGCCAGTTTTGCAATGCTCTTCATCAACATCATGTAGAAATCTGCCTTTATCTGCGTGGGAGGATATTTTTGTGTTTTTCCATTTTGGTAAAGATTTTTCTCAAGGAATTATTCAAATCCAAACTACTTAGGAGCTTTTGTTTATATCCCAATGAATTCGTTTGGCACATTAAAAACGTACGGGAATATTGCGTGGAGGACAACAAGACTGTATATAGGAAAGATGAGTTTCTAAGCTTAAAATGAGCAACAAACAGTTCCACCCGGAAAAAGTAGAAGAAAATGGCAAATAAAATGATTAAACAAAAGAAAATTTCACTTTAAATATGATTTTTGTGAAACTTTTGTTCATTCAAATGGTTTTCGATTTTTTTTTTACTTTGGATCAAAAAAAAAAAAAAATTGGAACAGAAAACCATTTGATGACTATTCAATGTTATTTGTTATATGGCCATCAATCTTTTGTGTTTGTTACAATACTCGATTCATTAATGGCTATTCTATTGCTCGTTTATTCGTGTCTTGTTTTTTTGGTTAAGAAAAAAACGCTATTAAAACTTTAACTGTTTATTGTCTTATAATGTTAAGCTATGGCGTGAGTTTTTTCTTGTCGGGGTTTTTTTGATATTTTTGCGGTAGTTTCCGTTTCCGTTTAGTTTCCTTATACCATAAAGAGCGTTTGTTTTTGTCTTTCGTAGCAACTTAAGTGTGCGGATCAAAGATAATTTTCAAGTTGCGTGAAGATTTTCGCTTGTTTTGCAATATAAACCGTTCGTTTTTTCGTATACTTTATTGTTTGCTATTTCGGGGAGCCGTTATAAAAGTTTTGGGATATATTTTTTTTCTTCGGTTTTGTTTAAGTTTCCGCATCAATGAATACAAAGCTAGTTTTCTTTGCGGAGAGACGAGAGATGTTTACCAAAAAAAAGTGGGAAAATGTAGCTTATGTTGGCCTTTTCATAGATTTTGCGTAAGGACCTTCTGGGCACGTGGTAAATTTTTATCCAAATTAACTTGAGGAGCGAAGGGAAATAGGTAGAGATTTTTATGGGACATTTTTTTAGCTATTTGGATTATTGTCAAACACCTAGATGCATTGAGTAGATATTGGACTATTAGACTTTGAATTTTGAAGAAACAATTTTAAGATAAGAGCCTATGGGGGAGGTTATTTTAATGTTTTTGAAATATGTTAAGTCAAAAAAGAAATCAAAAACAAAGCTTCTTCTTATAGTTGGAGAAACCTGCTACCAGTTTAACCCTACCTAAATACACCAACAATTGACTTTGGCGAATTTTATTTTGCCCTTAAACATTCTTTTCATTTTTACACAAAAAAAAACTATTTTTTTAGTTTCAATCAAGAAATTAATAGATCCAATTAATTTTTAATAGAATTTTCTTTATAGAAACGAATCAATTAAATTAAAAACTGAATCAATTAATTCAAAAAATTAATTTATTGTGTTAATTTTTGTGATTGATTTTTTTATTAAAATGTTAATTAAATCGTTTAACTTTTAATTGAATATTTTTCTTTATAAATAAAAAAAAATCTACCAAAGAATAGAAGTAATTAAATTTCAATTTTCAATACATTTATTTGCAACATTTTTCGTTTTTTCTTTTTGAAATTCTGTAAATTTAAAAGAAACTTTTTAAACGCCAGTAATAAGTAATAAAATAATTCATTTGCTATTAACCATTTCCCGTGTATTTATATTTTGAGATTTGCCAAAATGAAAATATCAATTTTTTCACTCCTTTTTTAACTTTTACTGCTACCCAGAAATTTAAATCCATTCTTTACATAATGTGTATTTATTGCACCACTGTATTTACACATGTCGCCACCTAGCGTCAAGTGATTATACTAAATTTCAGTTAGCATAGCCACACACCATTGTAGTTTTGTTACTCTCTTAGATGATTTTTTATCTATATGGATCTTTCCAATTTAGTTTTAAACCCTTGTTATATCTGAAAAATTTCCTACCGGTGTTTGTTTAATTTTATTTAATAAAAAATATAAATAAATGTGTAATAAATATATAAACCGTATATAATGAATTAAACCAAATAATATCCAAAACTACTTTACAAAATCCAAATAAATATAATTTATGCAACGTTCACGCCAAAAGGGATGCCAATTCGAAATTTGGAAAATATTTCTTTTTTTTATATATAGACGTATATAGCGGGGTTCTTAATTTTAGTGTAAAACAAAATAAATTATTATTTTTTTAAGTAATTTTATAATTTTCATATACTTTTGTATATTATTTAGAATCGTCCAATCTCGCTAATACGGACGATGATCCGGGCTTTGTTAAGCGAGTCTTAACGAGTCGAGATATTGTGCTTGTAAAGGTAAAATTACATATTCATGCGTTCAAATGCGTTAAATGCGTCCGATGATTGAAGAGTTGAAATTTCTCTTTGAAATCAAAAACTCGAATAGTCTGCCGCAAACAAAAAAATCAACCCTTCCGTCAAACGCACGGATTGACGTTACGGTGTGTAATAACAACCTTAAGCAGTTTTTCCTTGTTTACATTTACTATATGAGAGCCGCCTTTTATAATGAGTGACACGTTTGTGCCACTTTTTTAGAAATGGTTAGCGCAGATGTCAAATAGTGTCATCCCAAATAAGTTTACCGTTGAGACTATAAGAAGAAAACTCAATGATTCCCCTTTTTTGTTTTTTTTTTTCAAATTTCATAATAAATCATAATTGTTGTTTTCTCTTAAAGTAAATAATAATAAGTACAGATTTTCTTACAATATCTAAGAAGTAACTCAAAAACAAAGGTTAACTTGGATCCAGAAATTTTGATTTTCTATTAAGGAAGTTGTGTTTACTCCAAGTAAAAAAAAATTATTTAATATATTTTTTAAATAATACATTCAATTAAAATGTCCCTATATATCAAACAAATTTATCCTTAATATTGTGTACATTTTGTATAGGTAACATAAACTATTATATTATGCCACAATTTTTTCAGTGTATGAGTATATTGCTCTTTGTTTTAGGAGCATTGAAA
>PGFW01024647.1:9279-19864 GCA_003123925.1 Haematobia irritans
AAAATAAAATACAAAAAAAAAAAAAACAACAAACTCAGAGAATAAGTTAAAGATAGTAAGAGTTATACATATAAATAAAAAGTTAAAAGAGACAACATAATGACATCAATTTACAGAGAAATACCATAAAAAAAAACGGAAAATGAAGTTTTCTCATCATCATCATGTTTGTACTAAAAACAAAACTGATTGTTTTTTAATAGAAAAAATATTAAAGAAAAAAATAAAATAAACAAATGAAAGTGAAACAAATCAACTAAAAGTTTACACTAATAGTCAAAATGAGCGACATTATGAGAGTAGCGATCGGGAGAGAATTACAAATACAACGAGAAATAACGTTAACTTGTATATGATGAGATGATAGTATGGATGATTGTATGACACGAGCTTTTGAAGACGAAAATCGGTGGGACAGTTATACAAAAGGTTATACAAAGGGAGTGAGAAAGAGACAGAGAGTGATATTGTAATTTTTTGCGCATTGGAAAAATATTGATATTGATATGATCGCATGATGATACACTTATACAGAAATGGTCATTGTTTTTATATATAAGTAAACCGCTTACAAGATCAACTAAAATATATTGATTTCATATTCATTTCTTCTGGCTTTCTAGTTTCCTAAACACTACGATCGATCAAAAGGATTTCGTTTGTTTACACACTCACATCAAAATATATTACCCATATATGTTTTTGTCTAATAATTTCGTCGTTTCTCTGTCTTTCAGTTATTGATTATATATTAACAACAGGCAGAGTAGGTCGTTATACATAATTACTAGCATTCGAAAAGCTTTAGGCATTACGTTTCATATTTTTTGTTTTCATATCTAGCCTAAAAGCTTTACGGCCTACTTCAAAACACAAGGTATAGAGCAAACTCGTGCTGTTAGATTTGTTTTGTTTAGTAAAATAACAAGTAGCATTTTGGCTTCCATACTACATATGTAAATAAATTATAAACAATGCAGCCTTCAAAAGCTCATGCATTTGCAAAGTGCTTTTGGGGAATAATGGATTGAATGGATTTGGTGTTTTTTTCTGGCTATTGGGATCAATGGGATCATGGTTTTTTCATTTGGTGATTAGGAAATTGTGGGAAGTGTAGTTGTCTGGTCTGGTGTGGTGGTGGTGGTTGCAGTGATGAAACTCCGTAAATGAATGTCATTTAACATTTGATATATTCTTTTTTGGAATGGATATCTCTCCACTCCACAACTCTTATGCTTTTCATCAACAACAACAACGACGTATGCAGACCCGTCGGCTTTTGGGGTAAAATTGTTGGTTCGCTATGTGTGATAGCTGGTGTGCTGACAATCGCTCTGCCCGTACCCGTCATTGTGAGTAATTTCAACTATTTCTACCATCGTGAAACGGATCAAGAAGAAATGCAAAGCCAAAACTTCAATCATGTTACTAGCTGTTCATATATGCCTGGTGCGTTAGGTAAGTTGAATATCTAAAAATCTATTCAACATTTTAAAAATTACTAAACTATTATTTAAGAGATAAATAAAGTTCCTATTGTTCCAATCACATGATAATGGATAACAGAGAATATTTAAAGAGTACTCGTATTATAATACTTGTGCAAGATTGTCACATATTTGCAATGCTTCGTAATGGTGCATGAAAACATTAACGAAGTATTTACATATCTTTTTAGGTCAATGTAAACTAACATAACCAATAGAATTCGTCTTGTGATCTTCTCTCTCAATATCCCTCATTTTAATATAACTTTCTCTTAACCCTAGACAGTCATCTTTCGTCAAAATTATGACGCTAATTTTTATTTCCAAACTAAACTACATTTTGGTCGATTTGCCAATGATAAATTGAAGTTTTTCTAATTCAAAGATTTTATGAATTTTTAATTAATATAAAAATGAACTGAATAAAAAACTAAACTAGATTTTGGTTCTCATCTTTGAATAATACAAACACTTTAACTCGACACACAACTTTTGTGTTGAATGGGCAAGAGAATAAGATAACAAAGGCTGAACTTGTTCTAATTTAAATGCGAAGTTACCAGATATGGACCACTAACGATTCGAATGGGTTTATATGTGTTGGTCCCTGGGGGCCGCGGCACAGTGGGTTATGTTTATGATCTGGAAGACTCATATGAAATTATGAAAATTTTCAATCCGAGCATAAATAAATAGTCTAAATGAATGACTGTTTCGGCTCTCACTTAAGAGAGTTTCGGTTGTGTTAATGGATATCTGGGGTCGAGTATTTTTTTGTGCCACGCCTAATCGATAATATCATATATTACCCACAATTAAAAAAATATTCACCTATGGACGATATGTACAATATAAATATGAATGGTTTGTAGGATCAAATATATATAAAATTTTAACTTGTAACCACCAATATACAGGTCCAAAATTATATAAATGGGGGGAAGATATCCAATATATGACAACTGTTTACTTTTAAATCAAATTTATCACAAGATTATTTCTGGTGATTGTGATTTGTTTAACTCCTACCAAAGATGGTCCTTGAGCGGGGTGAATTTTATGGGAGAGCTATTTTCAAGGTTATAATGTAATATGGGGGAATTAGAATTTACATTAAGTTTTTCTTTGTTTTGTAGAAACCAGAAGAGAATTTTGGTATCTATATCTGTGCATTTAGATTGGATACTTAGAGGAAACAATATCACACTGATTTTCAATATAAATACACATTTTAGAATTAGATTTTATCACGAGTATAGGCAATGAACTGAGATATTTTATTAATCTGTAGCAAGAGGCTCCGAAGTCACAATAATTGGGGTATTTAAGGGTATGTAATATATGAGGGAGCTTTATCATACTCACAAAAACTAATTGATTATCGAATTTTATTATTGTGTAAATTGGCCCATTACGTATTGGGTAATCAATTTGGTCATTGCTTGGATCCATACACGGACAAATAATAAAATAATCTATTTTGTTTTCATCAAGTCGCGCGATTTTCCGACAAGATAGGGATAAGATATTTGATTCTCATACATTCATATATAGTGTTGGAACGAGGACAAATCTGGTACATCGGTTGTATATGGGGCTTATATATTACACAAAAAATTAATTTTATCAATTAAAAATTAATTTATTTGGAAAGTCAATAAGAGAAATCCACAAGATAGAAAACATACTTAATTTAATGCATGTATTAATTTTAAGAGTCATATACTCTTTAAATACCCCTTTTTAAGCACCGTTTAACAAACCTACTCTTTCATCTCTAAAGAAGATACCGCTAAGACAAAAATGCGGGGTTCGGTTTTTTTATGTGGAGGGCAAGCTAGAGGGTATGTAAAAAAGTGGTACCATATTGTTCTCATATGTTCCCATCTTTGCTTGTATTAATCGAATATCCCGACATTCCGATCTAATCATATATAACAACTTTTATGAAAGTTTTCCAAGACGTAGCTTTTGTTTCGGTCTCGAGAGAAGGTTATAGCGGATGATTATCAACAGATGACGGACGGATAATTTGATTAAAATCGACTCAGAATTTTCATCACGTGTGCAGATATCTACACTTTTGAACTTAGATTCAGAGACGGGTAAATATTACTTTAGCACGATACAGCGATGGTCAAGAAAGGCTGTTTCGGCTTCTGTCTTGTTGTAGAAAATGCACTGCTAGATCTCTGTTTGAATAATTGATTATAAACTAGGCAGACGGGGTGCTGAAATTTTTGCACAGAATCACATCGTTCTTTGTGGCTGTGCAGGAGACGGCCGATGGTTCAATGTTAAGGAAAAGATGGAGCATATAATCTTATTTCGAGCCAACATTCGGGTGAATAATTGATTTTATATATCCCCATTAATATAAGATTATTTCTTCATTTGCTCTAACCGAACTATATTTGGGCTTGATTCTGTTATATGATTGAAGGAAAAATGAAATGTCTTTACGATAATATTGTCTAATGTCATTCTGTGTCCTGGTAAGAATATTTGTAAATAATAGAGTTAAGATATTTATGCCCAGATTTCTGGTAATTCCAAGAATGTATGTGCCAAGAAATAAGATAAGCTTGAGATTATTATGGTCCAGTTCGAGAGTTTTGCAGATATATAGTTAATAATCTATGCTCACTCGACCCGCTCTCAATTTTTTCATATAGTGATGTTATGTCTGAATATGTTCTTACCCAGATACCGTTTCATATCTTATAGGAAAGGGCGTATATTAGAAGAGTACCAAAGGAAGAGAGATCTTTTTTTCTTCAACCTGTATATAATGACACAATAGAAATATTTACTAGATAAGGAGGGGGCTTTATAGTGTGATAATAGCAGAGGTGTCACTGACCATTTTAATAATTTTATGTATACTTTCTTAAAGGGGCCGAGAGAGAAATTTAAGCCGCAATATTAATCAAGATGTGTTTTGAGATAATACCGGAAGGTCGCGCAATAGATACAAAATGAGGCTATATATAGTCCCCACCTATTCCTATAATGGTGGAGGGTATACAAAAAATACAGATCCTATTTCCTCACCGGGAACTATGGTGGTTCAGCTTGGAGTATTGATGCATAATAACGCTTGTAAAGTTTTTCTTATACTCCTAATTTGTCCGATGAGATATTCGGAAACGTTTCTATACCTAGGTATTCATCTTATTTAGTGACTGGACGAGCCAAATGTATATAGGGGCTGTTTTAATGCCTGGGGGCATAAGATAGAAAGTGCGATAGAGATTAAATCGGGAAGTTGTTTTGATGGTCCCCTTTATTTTTATTTAATATCAGTATATCGTCTGATATCGCTATCACTGACTTTGGGTGACCTATCTTTGTCAGCTTTATTCATGTATTGAATCCTGTGAATAACTTCTTAATTTTATCAATCATGTCTGAGAGAATTAGGTACGATCCCCATAAGTAGGTAAGTGTTTAGTTTGGAAATAAATTACGTCATATTTGTGAAGAGACTGGGGTTAAGGAAGTTATTATTTTTTAAGAGCCATAAAAGAAGAGAGAGATGTTGGCCTTGGAGAAAGAAGGATGGCACAGAGTATCGCGGTTTCCATATTTGGTATAATATCATTGGTTAGCCCCGCATTTAGTTGAGGTTCTTGCCTAAAAGAATAAGATGTACAGCGATATCCCCGATACTTGTTTAATAACTTATTCTTGGCTGTTTCTTAGACACCATTCGAGCATTACTCGTCAAGTTCTCCTCTCATCTAACATACTAAGCCTGGAGTTGGAGGGAATAGGAAAAATCTGAGAGGAAAGGTAATAATCTTTTTTCCGGTCAGTTAGGTAGGGGGGAGGATTACAGTCTGAAAAGAACGGTATGATGTTTACATTATCATGTCTATTTTAGGCAATGTAACTAACATAACCAATTAGATTTCTTTTGTGATCTTCTCTCTCAATATCCCATCATTTTTAATAGGACCTTCTCTTAACCTAGTACATCATTTCGTCAATTTATGAGCTAATTTTTTAATTTCCAAAACTAAATAACATTATACTCGCGTCTCTTCGCCATGTCACCGATTGGAAACGACTCCTTTTTGTGGGCTTAATTTCAATAAGAATTTCTATGATTTTTAATTAAATAGAAACGTTAGTATTTTATCATGATTTTGCATAATACGTAAATATTGATACTGTATAATTTATATTCAGAAACTAGTAAGTTTTTTTATCTGGTTCCATCTCATCTTTTTGCGCACGCGCGCGCAATGGCCTTATCCGCATGCATTAAATTAGAGCCGTACGCTTCAACCACTGAGAAGGAAGTTAGTGTACATCATAATAGAGAAATTAATTTTTGCCACCCAAAGCTAAATTGGAAATATTTATTTTTGTATACCTCACCATAGGAATGGGGGGTATATTAGCTTGTCATTCCGTTTGTAACACATCGAAAATATTGCCTCTAGAGGCCCCCTTAAAGTATAACAATAATCACTTTTAAGTGAACCGGGTTCTGAAGGGGGAGTACGTCATGATGCAATTCTAATTGTAAATTATTTAGTTCATGGAATTATTGCTTTGTAGATACCTCGGAGTGATGTTTCACATTTAACTCTAATAATTTTTTGTTTCGTTAGTTATTAGGGATATTCTTACTAATTCTACGAAAGAAAAGATAAATATTTCGAAAATGTCAGACAATAGAACGTTATGTTTACTAATTTTCGTACTTTATATCGACAAATTTATCTTGGGCACGATTTATCAACGTTAGAGCATTTCTTTACTATTTGATGAGAAATTCTTTTCGCTACTATATAAACCAAGTCGATACAATAATTGTCCTCTAGAATATAGTCCTCAGAAAGGCCTCACTAGGAAGAATATTCATATAGGAATTGCACTCCTTATAGAAAATAAGTTTTTTCTTCGAATTCATACTACAGGATGGTGGGTGATTTTTTACATAATAGCGAAAAACAGGACCTTAGTTCCCGGCCGAGACTTTAGTGCTTCAGTTTAAATCTTTTGTTCTGTGGATATTGTATGTTCGAAATATTTTGATCTTTAATTTAATTATAAGTATTAATCTTAGGAGATGATATTGCCAACGTAATTTATATATTGCTATTTTTTCAATAGATTATTCTACAATATTTCGACATTTGTCTTAAATTTATCCTCGACTATTAATCTTCTGGTTGAAGTTTGACGCTCTCTCGTCACTTTAACTGATAAATTTACCGGGTGGTACTTTTTGAAACTGTGCTGGTTCAGAACGGTCATTTTATATGTCGAGCTCATTCAGACAAGTCATTTCTGTTTTGTAAATTTCAAAACGCTTAACTTATTTCCGAGGGAAAACTAGTCTATTCGTATCAGGTATCCTTTGCAAACTTGTTCATATAAAAGTGTTAGTGAATTTTTAGGATCGATGGATAATTTCTATCCTTTTTTGTAATATGGCAAATTGGGTTATATTAATTATGGATCTTACTTTTTACATGTATAATTAGACCTCAATCATTAGAAAACCGACCTCGTTTCAGAGTCGTCTAAATGTTTCCTGTCTTGTCGGGTCTTACTTAGCATGTTAGTTATATATTATTTATGGGTATATGGTCTGGTATCAGAGTTTTTGTTTAGATATTCCATATCGACTTTTGTTTTTTCGGTGATTGATCATTAAATAATATTCATTTGAGGCACATAAAGTTTTGTTTTCTATTTGCGGATACTCAGTTAGAGTATTATAATATGCAACTCTAGGGCATTAAGCTGAGTGATCGTTATGGAGGTTTAGTTGGGGACATTATGTTTTCATTTCATCGACTCTCCATTTTGGTATGTAAATTTGTGTATGTACAGTGAACCGGATGACCTATAGATTTTTAATTAACATGGTCTCCGCAGACCAATTTCTCGAGGGATGATGCCAAATCATCGAATTCGGTCTATGACTAATGGCACTATAATAAGAATTACATGTTCTAAAAATATGTGGCTCTAAGATCCAAGAATATAATTGATCCAAACGGTCTATATAACAAGATAATATATATCAGCCGAAAATTAGCCCATATACATTATCCTGATTCCATACGCAAGATATAACTTCATGATGCGTCATTTGAAGGAAGTATTATCATCAAGCTCGACCGGATTGTAAATGTAAGAGATATTAGGTATTAATGATTGACATTTTTAGATTTTTTAATTAAGTAGATAATAGATTGGGATCTATCAGTATTCACATTGCAATGTTATATTGGAATCCAAATCAGGTTCAATATATTGTAACTAAAGAATATACACAAAGTTGAGGTTAAGAAAAATGAGTGCAATTTTCGCTAAATTTTAGACCTATAACAATTAATGTGTTCATAATTAAAAAATCCGTATTCGCGTCCTTGAGATTAGAAATTTTCATATAGGTATGCCATTATCATTGAGAGAGTAGAAATTCATTCCCGCAGATATTCTAATTAGGCTCTGTATTATTATTGGATTTAAGAGATTGTTCAAAGGAATCTGGCCGCTCCCTGATATAAAGGAATAAACTATCATGAAGAGAACGGTTGGATGATAAATGAGGTGCAAAGCTAGTTGTGCTTAAATTTAAAATAACACCTATAACCAAATAATATTGTACTGTTCCATAAATTAATCGACCATGAATTAAAAAGAATTTTAAATATCGATTGTCAATAGTCAACACTGCAATAATCTCCGTATTTAAATGATCCAGATTTGTTGACACCGGTTAAACATATCTTTGAGGAGCAAATTCATATGCTTCGAGATTAGAAAGAATTATGGTACTAGAGATAGCCGTCGAGTGATAATAATACATCGTACAAAACATGCGAAGTTTTAGGTTAATTGATCAATGTTATAATCATGATGGTTCCATGTGGGTTCGGCCTTATAAGAGTCGACACTACTATATTACGAATTTTTGTAGTATGCGATCAAAAAAGGTGTACAGATTCGACCAACATTCCACAACCATCAAAATTGGATATACACTCCTTCATTACCAGAAGATGGAGAAGTTAGGATGAGAGAGGTATTATCAAATATAGATGTAGATTGGGAATCGCTTATTATTCACTATATTTAATTCAGAATTATTTATTTAGTTTATGGCCGATATGGAGGAACTCTTCAGAGATGAGATATATTCTTGGTGATAGCATTTGGTTATGATTATATATGGCATCAATTGATGGTCCGTAAAAAAGATACAATAAATTTTTAATACGAGCATAAGTTGCAGGGTCATCGCCCGGGTTGCCGAACCCTGAGATGCTCAAAAAGATATAGCGTATCTTTCCAGAGATTGTCAAATCTGAGGGATTCCTGAAATTTATTAGAGGGGATATATATAATTGATACAAAAAAATTCGTATTTTCAAATTTTATTCTATAAACTGGAGGCCGAATTATGTAGATTATTTTTTGTTCGCATGGTTAGTATAAGATTATGTCCTGGTAGGGAAAATTAGCAAAATTTACTTTCTAAACGAACGTCCCAATATTTTTATGTCGCAAGAGAGGTCCCGGTGTAAAAATATTTCTCTAATAGATCAAGTAAAAAAATGGAATTTAAATCCGAATCTGGATTATAATAATTACATTTTCTATCTCATACGATAGAGACTCCAAGAAGGATAAAAATAGAGATAGAGATAATATTAATATGGGGGACTATATAGTAAATAATAGAAACGAATTATGGATCATATATATGCTTGGATCTATGAGAGGAAATTCACTACAATATATCTATAATTTCCTTATAAATGAAAAATCTTACAAAATTTATTTCTAAAAGAAGAAATTTTGAAATTCATTCTGTAGAAACGATCACGGCATCGGAAATAACTTTTCCTGCAAGAGGCTCAGAGGTCAAATCTGGGGATTACGGTTTATTAGGGGGGGCTTATAAAAAAAAATTATGAGAAGATTTGGATCAATTTTTGCTGGACTTAGAGGAACATATAAACATCCATGTGCCGATTTTCAACCGAATCGATGAATTTTGCTCTCCAATAGGCGGAGAGAATCTGGTGGATCGATATTATATGGGGCTATATAATAATTAATGGACGATATGAACATATTTTGCAGAATATTAGAGACCAAATATATATACCAGACCAAATTTATTGCTTCTCTAAGAAGCTCCGCAAGAAAAATGGGGTCGGTTATGTGGGGGTATATAGTAAAAGTGGTCCAATATGTCCATTTGCATACCATCCGACCTAAATCAATAACAACTTTATTATGACAAGTTATCAGACGTTATAGCTTGTTTCGTTCGAAGTTAGCGTGATTTCAACAGATGGCGGACATATGCTTAAATCGACTCAGAATTTCACCACGTAGCAGAATATTAACTGAAAAAACAGTAAACCCACCAGGAAGAAAGTTCGGCTTAATTTTAGAAAATGTCGAATATTTTAGAAATTTATAACATAGACAGTATTCACAACGTTGCATCACGGACCATGTATAAAATAAGTAAATATTTTTCGCACAATTCAAGAAAGTTTATTAGACACTAACTAAGTTTTCTTTCGACTTGTTTAAAAACATTTTGTAGTTTGAAGGAAATGATGTTAAATTGCAAGAATGTTCTGTAGTGATATAACAGTTCTGATGGACGCATTTTTGGTAAAATTCACAAATGTAAAGAAATTCTGAATATTTTGTGAAGGTACGAATTTAGTTAATCATTATGCTTCATTTGAGTTTATTTTTTCTCGGTTTTAGTTAATTTTACTAACGTAAACAAAAATTATTAGAGTAAAGGAAACTTTCTCAAACATAATAATTCATGAACTAAAAAAGTTAATTGGCTTTAGTGAAATGAGAGTTCACTTTTTTTTTAGTGTATACTTTAAGGGGCTTAGAGCAATATTTCGATGTGTTACATGCGGAATGACAAGCTAATATACCCCATCCTATGGTGGAGGGTATACAAATAAATTATTTTACCATTAGCTTTGTTTTGCAAAATATTAATTTCTCTATTTATGATGTACACTAACGTTATCCTTCATCATTGTGATACGGCCTATTTTAAGGCACTTTAATTGCACTTGGGC
>PGFW01024659.1:36273-50211 GCA_003123925.1 Haematobia irritans
GGCCAATATTCATTTTTATTTGATGTTTACTAGAGAAAACTAAATTGACCATGGAAGTTTTTAAGTTAATTAACAAAATATGTGTATAAATGGGGTAAAACATTAGATGTATTATGCATAAATAGCTTGACAAAAAAAACTCATAAACAAAAATTATCAAAATATATATTAAATTAATGTCTGCAAGTTCGTATACAATTTTTTTATCATTAGAAAAGATTTTTTTTTAAATATCGCAAAACTTTCAAAAAAAGATGTCTTGTAGCTATTTCTCTTTAAGGTGTATTTACATCACGATTGCCACAGTTGGTAGAATTCTTCAACAAATGGTAGAGTTTTTTATTGTTTGGTAGATTGGTAGAATTCTTGATGATTTGTTACACACACAAATTTTCTGTAGAAATATAATTTTCACAAAATTTTCCATAGAAATAAAATTTGGACAAAATTTTCTATAGTAATGAAATTTTGACAAAATTTTCTATAGAAATAAAATTTGGAGAAAATTTTCTATAGAAATAAATTTTTGACAAAATTTTGTATAGAAATAAAATTTTGACAAAATTTTCTATAAAAATAACATTTTGACAAAATATTCTATAGAAATAAAATATTGACAAAATTTTCTATAAAAATGAAATTTTGACACAATTTTCCATAGAAATGAAATGTTGACAAAATTTTCTATAGAAATAAAATTTTGACAAAATATTCTATATAATTTCTATATTTTGACAAAATTTTCTATAGAAATAAAATTTTGACAAAATTTTCTATAGAAATAAAATTTTTATAAAATTTTCTATAGAAATAAAATTTTGCCAACATTTTCTATAGAAATAAAATTTTGACACAATTATCTACAGAAATAAAATTTTGACAAAATTATCTATATAAAAAATTTGGCCAAAATTATCTATAGAAAAAAATCTGGAAAAATTTGTCTATAGAAATAAAATTTTGGCAAAATTTTCTATAGAAATCAAATTTTGACAACATTTTCTATAGAAATAAATTTTTGACAAAATTTTCTATAGAAATAAAATTTGGAAAAAAATTCTATAGAAATAAAACTTGAACAAAATTTTCTATAGAAATAAAATCTGAACAGAATTGTTATAAAATAAAAAACAAACAAGTATATACAGAACTAAGTTCGGCCGGGCCGAATCTTAAATACCCACCACCATGAACCAAATATTAGGGTTTCCTTTGAAATTTCAGGAGGGCTTGAGGACTTGAGGACACTTCCCGAAGATAAATTTAAAGATTTCACCTATAACGTATTGATTTGAAATCTTAAATCTGTAGAAGTAAAATCTGGAAATTTTACATTGAGTTTCAAGCAATTTTCATGATCAGTGCGCCTTCTACACCCTCAAGAAGTGAAGTCGGTCTATATGGAGGCATTACCAAATGGACCGATAAAAACTTAATCCGATACACGTTTTTGTGAGCCTAAAATACCAGAATATTTACAATTTCAGGCAAATCAGATAAAAACTACGGTTTCTAGAAACCCAAGGAGTTAAATCGGGAGATCGTTCTTATGGGGGCTATACTAAAATATGGACCGATACTCACCGTTTTCGGCACACCAAATGCACCGATAAAAACTTAATCCGATACACGTTTTTGTGACCCGAAAATACCTCTAGATTTCCAATTTCAGGCAAATAGGATAAAAACTTCGGATTCTAGAAGCCCAAGAAGTAAAATCGGGAAATCGGTCTATATGAGGGCTATACCGATATGGACCGAGTACTCACCCATTTTTCGGCACACCTCTTTATGGTCCTAAAATACCTCATAGATTTCAATTTCAGACAAATTGGATAAAAACTTACGGTTTCTAAAGCAACAAAAGAGCCGCCAAATCGGGAAAGCTCGTTATTATATGCGGGACATAGCAAAACATGGACGATACTTCAACATATTTTTTGGCACAGCGGCGGTCCGGTGGGCAGTTTGTTGGTCATACAAATACCTCTAGATTTTTAAATTTCAGGCAAGATTGGATAAAAACATACGATTTCTATGAAGCCCAAAGACCTCCAAAGTCGGGAGGTCTGCGTTTATATGGGGACTAATATTCAAAAACCTGGGACCGAGTATAGCTCCATCTTAGCGAAGCTTGAACCTGCCTGCAGTACATAAAGACGAGTTTTGTTGCAAAATTTCAGCACGGATGCTTCATTATTGAAGACTGTTGCGTGATTTAGGCAAGCAGACACATAGACAGACGAGACAAACGGAACGACATCGTTAATTCGTCTTAGAATTTCTCGCCTGATCAAGAAAACGTATATATATTGTTATCATAGTCGGGAAATCGATATTTCGATGTGATTTACAAACGGATATGAAGCAAACTTATTAGTACCTTCCCCCGAGATCACCATTCTATGGTGGTGGTATAAAAATGATAGGAAAAAAATATTGGGGCACAATGTGTCCTATCAGAAATAAAATTTGTGACAAATTTTTTTCACAGTAAATAAAAATTTGAACAAATTCCTATAGAAATAAATTTTGGCAAAATTTATAACTTAGAAAAAAATTGTGGACGAAAAATTATTCAAAGCAGAAATAAAGATTTTGACAAAATTTTTCTATAGAAATAAATATTTTGGACGAGAAAATTTTGTTCCTGGGTATAAATAAAAATTTTGACAAAATTTTGCTATAGAAATATAAATTTTCTGTATAAATATAAATTTTCGACAACATGTTCTGACATGAAATAATTTGAACAATAGTTAATATAGAATAAATATGTGCAAAATGTAAAATTTGTCTATAGAAATAAAATTTGGAAAAAAATTAATAGAAATAACCCTTGGAACACGAAATTGACACAATTTTCTCATGAAATAAAAATTTTGACAAAATTGGACAGTGATTTGCTTATGAAAAATAAAATATTTGACAAATTTCGGTGACACAATTTTCTATGAATTATACAATATTGACAAAATTTTCTATAGGAAATAAATATTTTGACAACATGTTTCGTATAGAAGTACATTTTTGACAACAATGTTCGTATAGAAATAAGAATTTTGACCAATTTTTTTATAGAAATCAAAATTTGAACAAAATTCTATAGAAATTAATAATTTGCGGTAAAATTGTCTTTAGAAAAAAAAATGAGACAAATTCAACGAATATAATTTTGTCCAAAATTTTTTCTAAGAAATAAAAATTTTGGTCACAAATTTTTCTATAGAAATAAAATCTTTGACAAAATTTCTATAGAAATCAAATTTATTGACAAAATAGTTTCTATATTTTGACAATAGTTTCTATGAAATAAATATTGGTCCCAAATTTAAAATGTCCATAGAAAATAAAATTTGGAAAAAATTTCTGTTAGGAATGGAAATCTTGGACAAATATTTTGACACAATTTTTCTATGAAAATAAAATTTGACAAAATTGGACATAATTTGGGTAAAATTCTGTCTTTAGAAAAAAAATTGGAGACACAATTTCAAAGAAATAGGAATGTTTGACAAAAATTTTTTATTAGAAATAAAATTTTGGACAAATTTTTTCTATAGAAATAAAATTTTGGACAAAATTTTCTATAGAAATAAAATTTTTTTGACAAATTCTGTCTATTAGAAATAAAAATTTGACTCAAATTTTCTATAGAAATTAATAATTTTGACAAATTTTCTACAGAATAAAATTTTTGAAAAATTTTATAGAAATAAAATTTTGATTAAAATTTTTTATAAAAATTAAATTTTTACAAAAATTTTTACTATAACAATTAAATCTTGACAAAATTTTCTATAGAAATAAAATTCTTGACAAAATTTTCTATAGAAATATAAAATTTGAGACAAAATCTATAGAAATAAAATTTTGGGCAAATTGCTCCTTAGAGAAAAAATAATTGGAGAAATTTTTTAAAGAGAAATAAAATTTTGACAAAATTTTCTTATATAAATAAAATTTTAACAAAATTTTCTATATAATTAAAATGTTTGCTCTATAGAAAAAAATTTTGACAATTTTTGCTACAGAAATTAAAATTTGAACAAATTCTATAGAATTAAAATTTGGGCAAATTGTCTTTGGAGAAAAAATTGCTGGAGGACAAAAATTTCAAGAGAAATAAAATTTTGACAAGAAGAAGAAAATTTTTCATATGTAAAATTATGAAGACAGTTTTTCATAGAAAATTATGTCGAAATTTTTCTTAGAGAAAATTGCATATAATAAGTCTTCAAAAAAAATTCATAAATGAATTTTTTCATAGAAAAAATATATCTTTAAATTAAGTTTCCGACTTCTACTACAATTGATGACTTTTTCTATGAAAAATCTCTTCAGAATATTTCTATGTGTCAGAATTTTTTCTATGAAAAATCTCTTCATAATTTTTCTATGAAACATTTCCTCGTAATTTTTTATATAAACATTTTTATTAACAAACTTTTACTATGAAAAATTTAATTATATAGTTTAATTTTTCAATGAAAATTTTCATTAATGAACATTAACTATGAAAAACTTCACTTATGAACTTACTATGAATTATTATTGAAATTTTTCATTGAAAAAATTTTATAGAATTAGAATTTAGGCAAAATTGTCTTTTAGAACAAAAATTGGAGAAAATTTTCACGAGAAATAAAATTTTGGACAAAAATTTTCCAATAGAAATACAAATTTTTGACAAAATTTTCTATAGAAATAAAATTTGAATAAATTTTCTATAGAAATAAAAATTTGAACAAAATTCTATAAAATTAAATGTGACAACATTTCTTAAAAGAAATAACATTTTGACAAAATTTTCTATAGAAATAAAATTTTGACAAAATTATTACTAAAATAGAAAATTAGAAATTTTGACAAAATTTTCTAATAGAAATAACATTTTGACAAATTTCCTAGATAATTAACAATTTTTTTTTTACAGAAATAAAATTTGAACCAAATGAATGGAAAAATTTGGAAAATTGTCTAGAAAAATTCCAAAATGTCTTTAGAAAAATAATTGGGCAAAAAGTTTCTATAGAAATAATAATTTGTGACAAAATTTTCTAATAGAAATAAAATTTTTTTGCCAAAAATTTTCTATAGAAATAAAATTTTGACAAATTTCTATAGAAGATAAAATTTGACAAAATTTTGTATAGAAATTAAAATTTTGACAAAATGTTCTTATAGAAATAAAATTTTGACAAAATTTACTATAGAAATAAATTTGACAAAATTTTCTATAGAAATAAAATTTTGGCAGAATTTTTTATAAAAATAAAATTGTGACAAAATTTTCTATAGAAATAAAAATTGGACAAAATAAACATAAAATTTTGAAAAAAAATATTTGTTTGTTTGGTAGTTTGCCAAATTTTATTTTTTTTAAATTTTTTGTTATTGCGTATACCTTTGACCTTTATTTGCAATAATTTTCCAGCCCCCTTTTTTATATATTCACCATATTTAACATATTTATTTTCAACTTAATTATTATATGTATCATTAAATTTTATTACAAGAATTAAACTGCCAAGATTAAAAACTATGTTTAATAAGAATAACGTCTATGGAAAGAACTACAACCAAATTAAAAGCATACAAAGAAAAAAAAAGAAATGCGAAAAACATAAGTGGGCCCCCTTAACAGCGATGTCAGTGAAAGTTAAAGTTAACCTTATCTTAGCGGAAGACAATAAACGCGAGCCCTATGTTCAATTTTGTACAAAGTTCAGACTAAATAAATGAACATAAGGCTCATTTACGTAGGAAGGAATAAATGAATATTAAATAAAATTATTAATTTTTAATGCGGAAACATCCTGTAGGTAAACGAAGCTAAAGCAATATTAATAGAATATATGCATAAAGGTGCTGGAAAAAGATACAAAGGATTTTATTTGAAAATCCCCGACAATAGTCAGCGAAAATTGGATCTATAAAACTGAAAGCTAAAATTTAGAATTATAGGTCACTGTGGCCAAAAAATCGGCATGGGGGGGATATTAAACAGTAGTGCCGTGGAGACAGCTCTCCCCGAGTAGGAATACGAATCTGAGATCAGATTATTCAATTTGGTTAACAGTTTTGAGAAATTTCAGGTCTTTAAGTTGAAATTCAGAATTTTGGGCCGATTTTAGTATTTGGGCCACTGCTGCCAAAAATCGGCATTGGGCGGGATATAGCGCAAAGTAGTGGGTGGAGACAGCTCTTCCCCCGAGTAAGAATACGAATCTGGGAATCAAGCATTATTCAATTGTTAAACAGTTTTTGAAGAAATTTCGCGGGTGCTTAAGTTGAAATCAGATTTTGGGCCGATTTTAGTATTTTGGGCCCAGCTGTGCCAAAAATCGGCATGGGGGGGAAATTTATACGCAAGTAGTGTGGAGACAGGCTCTCCGCGACTAGAATACGAATCTTGAAATCAGATTATTCAATTGGTTAAACAGTTTTTTGAGAAATTTCGGTCTCTAAGGTTTGAAATTCAGATTTTGGGGCCGAATTTTAGTATTTGGGCCAATCATTTTTGGCACGAGTGACCTAAATTGCTTAAATTTTGAGCTTTCAGTTTTATAGTCCCCAATTTTTCGGCTGACTATGTGGGATTTTCAATAAATCTTTGTATTTTTTCCAGCACTTGTATACATATTTCTATTAAATTGCCTTTAGCTCTCGTTACCTACAGGATGTTTCCGCGATTAAAAATTATAATTTTATTTAATATTTCATTTTTTCCTTTTCCTTACGTAATTGAGCTTATGCTTTCATTATTTAAGCCTGAAACTTTTGGTACAAATTGAACATAGCCTCGGTTTTTGTCTCGCTAAGATAAAAAGTTAACTTTTAACTGTCACGGGACATTTAACAGCGGGACATTTCGTCTTTCATTGCTCTTAGGAAATCCATGAAACAGTTATAAGCCATGCCATGGTAAGAAGACAACCAACCATTGTGCAGAAAGCACAGAGTATAGGATTTAGAAATAAAAATATATGAAGCCATTACCATCTGATGGTGGATCAAAATGGTGGATCTTAGACATATTCGTTTGTTGGTTGTTGTTTTTTTTTTTTTCTAATCTTACTATACATCCCCCATAGAGTGCGGGACGGATTAGGACGGAACAAAGCAACTTGAATGCCCCAACTAGCAAGTTCTTCCTCTATCTTAACCATTAATGATCTGCATTCTTGTTAACCACGAGATGTACAACAACCTTTGCTGTTTTTTGGTAGAACCATGGAGTGGTGGCTTTTAGCTACAAGCTTCTTCTTTTGAAAGGCACCTGCACTAATTATAGCAAATCTTTAGTTAATGTGGTTAAAAGGCAACTGGTAATGTTTATTCAATATGTACCACATACAAAATATCTGACATAAAGCCATTAGCCAAAGTTGAATATGAACAAATTTAGTTCTTAAACTATGGTGGCATTGATGGAACGCATTGCTAACAGTAGCCATACTATAACATTTACACAACAATAACAAGTAATCGTATATATTTTTTATATATAAAAATTCATGTGAAGAAGGGCAAATCCTTGCGGCCCACACAATTCTTAAAAAATTTACTGGCAAATTTTCCATTTAAAACAATGATTAAAATGTATCCGTATTTAATAAAATACTTCTAGAAAACAAACACTTTTACTAATTTTTTTTTTATGGAAACTTAATTGCTTCATAGTTTTTCTATGAAAAAAATTCATTAATGAAATTTTTTCTTATAAAAAAATATTTAATGAACCTGTACATTTTTTTATTGAAAAGAAAGTTTATCGAGCGTTTCCCTTTCTGAAGGAAAAAGTTCAATAAATCTAGTTATTTTCTGCTAGGAAAAATTCATAATACAATTTGTTGATAGAAAAAGTTTTGATTAATTAAGTTCTTTTCATTAGAAAAATTCATTAATTTATAGATTTTTACAGAAAAAGTTGAATTTTAATGAAATTTTCATGATAGAAATTGTTTCAATAATGAAAAATTTCATTGAAAGTTCTTCAATAAGCAAACGTCATTAATGAAGTTTTTCATAGAACAAGGTCATTTATGAAGAAAACTTTCATTTATTGTAGTTTTCATAGAAAAAGTTCATTATGTATTATTTCTTAGAAAAAGTTAATTTGATGAAGTTTTCATAGAATTTTTTCATTAAGATTTTCAATAAAATATTCACTATTTGATGTATTTCATAGAAAACATTCTTTTTGATTAAGTTATTACGTACCCAAAAAATCTTTAATGAAGTTCTTCATAGCCAACACGTCAATTAATGAAGTTTTTCATAGGACAAGGTTCAGTTATGAAGAAAAACTTACATTTATGTGTAGTTTTTCAAATAGAAAAGTTCAATTGATGAAGTTTTCCTTAGAAATTGTTACATTAAGAATTTTTCCAACCATAAAGATATTCACTATTTGAGTATTTCATAGAAAACAATTCTTTTGATTAAGTTTTTTCGTTAGAAAAAATTCTTAATTGAAGTTCTTCATCAGCAAAAACGTCCAATTAATGAAGTCTTTTTCATAGAATAAGGTCTTTTCATAAAGAAAACTTTCATTTATGGAATTTTTAAGTTAGAAACAAGTTCTTTATGAAGTTTCTCATAAAGTGAAAATTTATGAAATTTGTGACAAACCAAAACGTTCATTTAATTAAATGTTTCATGGAGAGAAGATTTAATTTCTGAAATTTGTCTATGCGGAAAAAGTTCGTTAATGAAGTTTTTTCATAAAGAAAAGTGTGTTAGGCGAAGTTTTCCGTAACAAACATCAATGAACGTTTTTACAAAGAAAATGCCCTTTAATTTGATGTTTTTCATAATTTAAATTATGAAAAGATTTATTCGTTAGAAAAATTATGATCAGAATATTTTTCATAGAAAAAATTATAAAGACAGTTTTCACTAGAAAAAA
The DNA here is from genome assembly GCA_003123925.1 of Haematobia irritans. Lineage (NCBI taxonomy): Eukaryota > Metazoa > Arthropoda > Insecta > Diptera > Muscidae > Haematobia > Haematobia irritans. The sequence goes on from PGFW01024659.1 coordinate 45,188, forward strand.
TTATGAAGCAGTTTTCATAGAAAAATTTTGAAGATATGGTTTTCATTTAGAAAAATTATTGAAGAAACTTTTTCATAGAACAAATTATGAAGAAATTTTCATAGAAAAATTTCATAAATGAAGCTTCTTTCGCTCGAAAAAATTTTGCATAAATTGATTTTTTTCGTTAGAAAAAAGTTCATAAAATTTAGAGTTTCGACTTCTACTTAGCCAATTGATGACTTTTTCTATGAAAAAATTTCTTCTGTGTCCGTCAGAATTTTTCTATGAAAAATCTCTTCATAATATTTCTATGAAACATTTCTTCGTAATTTTTATATAAAAAATTTTATTAACAAACTTTTACTATGAAAAATTTCATTATATAGTTTAATTTTTCAATGAAAATGCTATTAATGAACATTAGCTTTGAAAAACTTCACTTTTGAACTAACTATGAGTTGTTATGAAATTTTTTCATTAGAACGGAATTTATGAAGAAATTTTTCATAGAAAAATTATGACGCAGATTTCTTCATAGAAAAATTCTAATACGAAGTTTTTTCGTAGAAGAAAGGTTCATAAATGAATTTTCCAACTTCAATTCTATGAAATTTTTTCTATGAAAAATTCGCTAGGTCGCAGAGAGTGACCCGTCTGTTTCATAAGTTTCCTTCTATCCGAAAATTTTCATTAATGAACTTTAAACTTATGAGCTTGCCTAACTAGGAAGCCACGCGTGGTGCCAGATGGTTAGCATTGCCGCCTTTGCTATACACAAGGTCGTGGCGGTTCGCATTCTGGCCGAACGCCAAAGAAGTTTGTTCAAGCAGTGGGATTATTTATCCGGACCTTGAGTACCATGCTGCGTGACACATTTCTGAGAGGATTTCAAAGTTTCGCTTGCAATGAGAATTTTGCGAACGCCGTTAGCGACTCGGTATAAAAAGCGAGGTCCGTTGTCATTCGAGCTATAACATGAATCGCGGCCTCACTCCAGTGATAAGAGAGAAGGTTACAACCAATGCGGGTCTTGGTCGGGTATCACAATGGACTGGAATTAGGTCTAATGAAGCCTGATACATGTGACTGCCACCTTAACCTAACCTAACCTAATCCTAACTATGAAAAAACCTCACTTAGAACTTACTATTGAAAACGGTTACTAACTCCAGCCACTCGAAATCTTTTACCTATTTAATCTTCCCTAAGGAAAAACTCCTCCATACTGGACATTTTTTACATGAAAAATTTCTACTTAATGGTCATTTTTTCTAAGAAAACATGATATACTTATTGCAAAGAATTTTTTCATTTAGAAAAATTTCTTTGAAAGAGATTTTTCATTAGAAAAATTTATGAAAGAATAATTTTTCATAGAAAAATTGATGAAGGGCATTTTTTCAGAGAAAAAATTATGAAGAAATTTTTTTATCGATTCTACGCGGAAATTATTGAAGGAGACTTGCTTCATCCTAGAAAAATTCAATAACACGAAGATTTTCTCTTTTGTAGAAAAACAGTCTTCCTAATAGAATGAAGTTCTCCATACTTCACCTTATGCCATCTTATCTATGAAAGCCACTTCTTCTTCAGAGTTTTTCTCATGCAAAAATTTCTTCGTTATTTTTTTATGCTGCCACCCCCTGTAAAATTGTCTTTCGCTGAATTTTTTTTTCTCTGTCTATCGCCGGCCCCCTGTTCAGAAGCGGAAATAAGAATTTTTCTATCATACAATTATAGAAGAACAGTTTTTTTGTAAACGAAAAATTCGATATAATTTAAGTTTCTTTCTTGGCGAATCAGAAGATGCATGAATGAAGTTTTCCAATCTTCAATAATTTTTATTTGCAAATCTCTTCACAAATTTTTTCTACTTGGAAAGTTTGTCCATTTACTGAAACTTAACTTTGAAAACTTCACGTTTGAAGCTTACTATGAAGAAACGTTATTTGACTCTGGTGCTGAAATTCTTCAACTGCAGAGAATCTTCATGGTACATTTTATCTCTTTTGCCTTTCTCCGTCTTGGTTCCAGTTTCTGACAGAGAAATGCTTATTATTTGCACAAAATATCATATTATACTTTATGGTTATTAATATTTTGTGGCTACCTTTTTGTTTTTGTGAATTGTTAATGTCCATAAATTGTTTAATCAAATTAAAATGTCGTTTAGCAATATAATTAAAATAAGTTCCGAAAAAAATACGATCATTTTGTTGTTATGATCATCGTGGAACGGTAACTGACAATTAGCATTTTCTCATTCACACGCTTGACTTAATTTTCTCGGGAATTAATTACTACGAGTGGTTGATGTGTAATTTATTAAAAAAGAAGAAAACAAAAATCGATTTTATTTCATATAAAAATAAAAACAACAAAAACAAATTGAATTCATCTATCCAGGTTGTATGGCCGCACACTTGATTCTAACAATGGGCCTTAAATCGTTTCACATTGATCGATATCTGATCAAGAGCTATTCACTGAAGCATTACTTTTTTGGGAAGCTTTTTGTATTTCACAGATCTATTGATTGGTTTGGTTTAGGTTTCAGTATCGGTTTTTCAAATTTAAATTTCAATTCACATTTGACATTTTGTATGTATATGGATAGGGTTGTCTGCTATTTCCATGGCTAATTTCATTGAAACATTGCCATACAAACGTTGATTCTTTTTTGTATGGATTTTTGTATTGTTCCAATAATGAGGAGTGGTATTTTGAATAAAATATAAATCAACATTGTCTTTTTTGGGATCAGTTTGATAGCATTAACCTCTGAATATCGTTAAGGAGATGTTTTAAAACAATTTATTTCTAGAAAATTGTGAAAGAAAATTAACCTACCCAGAGTAGTAGCCCAGAGCCAGTAGTTTTCTAACTCTTATCCCCAATTCGGTACACGTCCCCAAAAATCCCAAATTTAAATAAAAAATCCCCAATATAAATTTTTAAGAAGTTTTTCTGAAAAATAAAAATAATGAAATAAGATTTGCTCTAGAATAAATAAAAACAAAAATTCCCAATACATTTTTAAGAAGTTTTCATGCAAAATAAAAATAATGAAATAAGATTTGTTGTAGAAAAAATGAAAAGAATTTTTAATATAAACCATTATTGTAAACCTCATCTACTATACAGAATCGATTTCGAACAAATCACCACAAAAATCCCCATATTTATGGAAATTCCCCACCAAATCCCCAAGTCCCCTTAAACTCAAAATTTCGTCCCCATTCAAGAAAAAGTATTCCCAATTTGGGGAGAAATCCCCAATACTGGCAACACCTGGTAACCTTAATTCCTTCTTTCGATTGCTTAAGGATTTACATACATTTGAGAAATTCATTGCATACTTCTAGGAGATTTTAGCTTAGGGTTTTGTAATATATGTAGATCGGGTGGTATTGCAAATGGGTCATAGCAGACGAATTTTAGCTGAAGACTCCACATGAACCAATTAAAACATTTGACTTCTGGAGCCTTTTGCGGGAGGAAATTCCAACCGATCCCGTTAAAATTTGGTACGAGGTGTCAAAACCGTTGCATACTTCTAGGATATTTTAACTATGGGCATTGAATTCTCTTTTATAGAATTTTTTGTTTGTTTAATGATGAGTTTCATAGAAAAAGTTGATTAATGAAGAAGTTTTTCATGGAAAAAGTTCATTAATAAATAATATTTTCGTAAACAAAAATGAATGAAGTTTTCATAGAAAAGTTCATTATAAAATATTTCATAGAAAACTCATCAGTGAATTTTTCATAGAAATAGTTTGGTAATACAGTCTTACATAAAATTCTTAGTTCTTTATTGAACATTTTCATAGAAAAAATTTGTGAATGATGATTTAATAGAAATAATTCAATTATTTGTTAGAAAAGTTTAACCATGAAGTTTTTCATGGAAAAGTTCATTAATGATGATTTTCGTAAAACAAAAATGAATGAAGTTTTTCATAAAAAAATTTCATTAATGAACCTTCCCATTTTTTTATAGAAAAGTTCATCATGAAATTTTTCATAGAAAAGGTTTTGAATGATGATTTTCATAGAAAAAAAAATGAACCTTCATCCTGAAAATGAACCTTCATACCTGAAGGTTAACTTCAGGGATGAAGGTTCATTTTCGTCGAAAAAAAATAATTAGTTAAGATCTTAATAGAAAAACGTTCATTAATGAAGTTTTTATAAAAAAGGTTCATTCGTGAAGTTTTTGATATATTTAAATGAAGGCTTTCATAGAAAAAGTTGATAAATGAAGTTTTTTTATAAGTTTAAAAATTAAGATTTTCATAAAAAATATATAAATGAGATATATTTATAATTTTTTTTATACGCCACCGTAGCCTAGTGGGGTACTGACTATGTCATTCCATTTATAACGCATTGAAATATTGGTGTCAGACCCCTTATCGATCTAACTAGAAAAAATACATCAATGAAGATGTTTCATCAATGAAGATGTTCATAGAAAAACTTCGTTTATGAAGTTTTTTATAGAAAAAAAAATCGTTTATAAAGTTTTTCATAGAAAAATTTCATTTATGAAGTTTTTCATAGATCAAGTTCACTTATGAAGTTTTTCATAGAAAAAGTTCATTATTGAAATTTTCATTGAAAATATTCATTTGTGAAGTTTTGCATACATAAAGTTCATTTATGACTTTTGCATAGATAAAGTTCATTTATGAAGTTTTTCATAGAAGAAGTTTATTAATGAAGTTTTTTATCGAAAAGTTCATTAATGAAGATTTTCCTGGAAAAGTTCATTAATGAAGTTTTTCATGGAAAAAGTTCATCAATGCACTTTTTCATAGAAAAAGTTCATTAATGAAGTTTTTCATGGAAAATATTCATTAATGAAGTGTTTCATAGGAAAAATGTGTGTACGAATTTTTCTTAGAAAATTTTAATTTATGAAGTTTTTCATGGAAAGGTTCGTTTATGAAGTTTTTCATAGAAAAAGTTTCTGAATGAAGTTTTTTCGTGGAAAAGAATTTATTAATAAAAAGGTTCGTTTACGATGTTTTTGATAG
>PGFW01024682.1:0-15129 GCA_003123925.1 Haematobia irritans
CGGAGCAGGGGCTTAGGGTGAAGAGAGGAGAAGGGACCGGGAGGCAAGGATTAGAAAGAAAATTTTTAGCAAAAATTCTATAAAAAAATAAAATTTTGGAGAAAATTTTGTATAGAAATAAAATTTATGGAGAAAATTTTTTCGTAAATAATAAAATTTGAAGAAAACTTCGTGCTATAGAGAATTAAAATTTTGAGAAAAAATTTTCCGCCTAAAATAAAAACTTTGAGGACAAATTTCCTGTTGGAAATTTAAATTTTCACAAAATTGTGCTATAGAAATAAACTGTTGACAAAATTTTCTAAGAAATAAAATTTTGACGAAATTTTCTCTATAGAGAATAAAATTTAGAGAAAATATGTTTCGGTAAAAGAATAAAATATTTGGAGAAAATTTTCGGCATAGAAATAAACAATTTATGAACATAAAATTTTTCTTATCAGGAATTAAAATTTTTGAGAGAGGCATTTTCGCGTAAAAATAAAATTTTTGAGAAACAGGAATTTTCAGTGAAATTAGAAATTAGTAATGTTTGGGAGGCTAAAATTTCTATAGAAATAAAAGTTTTCACAAATTATGCTATAAAATAAAATTTTGCATAAAACTTTATCTAGAAAGAAATAAAATTATTGAACAAGAAAATTAATTCTATAAGAAATAAAATTTTGGAGAAAAATTTTCGGATAACAAATTAAATTTTTGAGAAAATTTTCTATAGAAATAAAAATTTTGACACTAAAAATTATCACAAAAATTTTCTATTTAGCAACTAAACATTTTTTGAGGAAAATGCGTCTAAAGGAATGAAAATTTGAGGAAAATTTTTTATAGAAATAAAATCTTGAGAAAATTTTGACAAAATTTTCTTACGTAGAAATAAAATTTTGACAAAATTTTTCTGATAGAAAATATAATTTTCACAAGAAATTTTGCTATAAAAATTAAAATTGTGCGACAAATTTTTGAAAAGAAATAAAATTTTGACAAAAATTTCTCGTTTTAGAAATGAAAATCTTGAGCAAATTTGTGTTGATATAGAAGCTAAATTGTGTGAGAATTTTGTTCGCCTATGGAAATAAAATTTTTGAGCAGAGAGCATTTCTATAGAAATTAAATGTTGGACAAAATTTTTTGCTTATAGAAATAGAAAATTTGACAATAACAAATCCTTGATAGAACTAAAAGTTTTGTAGCAAAAAATTCTAGTAGATAATAAAATTTTGACAAAACGAATTCGCTAGTAGAAATAAAATTTGAGATAAAAATTGTCTATAGAAATGAAATTTTTGACAAAAATTTTCTGATAGAAAATTAAAATTTTTGAAAAAAATTTGAGAAAATAGGGCTAATAGCAGAAGAATCTACTTGTGGCAGCCCAATTTCACCATATGGGTCCCATTTTACCACTATAGGGGTATATAAAGGCTTCATCGCCTATTAAATTACCAAAACAAAGATATGCTCTCCTTTATTCTACAATAAAATTTTACGGGGATGCGTCGAAAAAAACATGGTCAATTCTATTATTTTTACATAAAATTGCTAAAGCATTAAATTTTGCGCGAGGAAAGAGCCGGCATCTCTGAAGACAAAGAATATTGAAAGGAACCTTTTTGGTCATTCAAGAATTTGATGGTAATGGTAATATACCACCAAGTGAAGAGAGAATTTATACATCAAGCCAAAACAGTGCGCACAACTCTCTTAACATCAGGTCTGGATATAGGGCCTGTGAGCCTGATTTGAGCTATGCGGACAAGGGGGAGGTGGTTGGTGGGATCGGGAGAAAAGAAGGACATTGAACGTAGTTTTAAGAAAGCGAAAATTGTTGAATGGACTTCATGAACAAAAAGAGGAGCTAAAAAACGGCGAAAATAGCAACTACGATATTTATTAAAGAGTCTTAAAGAAGGGATACTATGCTTGGAATTTTTTTCACGAAATATTGGCGCTTTGGCGTATAGTCACGAAAAAGGCATTAGAAGTGTAGACAGTTTCCAATGATGGCCCCAGTCAAGAATGGCTTTTCGGTTGTAATTTTCATTTTAGAGAATTAATTTAAGGCCACAGGAGATTCCTTTTGTGGCCCTTTAAGAATACAAAAGAAAAATTTTTATGCACATTGGAGAAACCCCCGTTGCCCCAAAAATATCGAATAAAGAATCAAGTTGCATTTACACAAACATTTATACCAAAACTTTATGGTAATCCGTCGGCGCCCTGCGTCCTCACGCTTCCCGCGAGGGTGCCACTCAATTTAGAAAAACAAACCTATAATGGCATACATAATTGTTATAACATGGTGCATCTACCAGAATGTGAAAGCGCGCTTGGAATTACTCAATGAATTTCTATAAAGTGAGTGTAACTTATGTTAAATAGCAAAGGTTTGCTACACGCCATGGCGCGCATGCTCAAATGTGGATGTGTTTAGACGAATTCTTTATTGCTACGTAGGGTTTAGTTAGTTTTCTAGGGTCTCTTGTAAATGATGGTTAGCGGCATTCCAACACAAAAATATATCTAACTAATTTTGAAAAATAAAAAAATAACAAACAAAAAGTAGCGCCAAAACGAAAATCATTATTTGATCATAGGCATTTTTTCGCTGATACGATTTTTTTGAAGAATTGTTTTAAATTCTATTAAGAAAATTTTATATTTCCGATCGAAAATTTTACTTGTCTATGCGATTTTTTCAAAAATGATCGATGGAGTTTAGGACGATTCTTTTGCTAGCGAGGGTTTGTAGTGTTAGGTTCTAAGTCTCATTTAATTTTATGGTTACCATTCCAAGCCAAGAAATAGATCTACCGTAATTTTGAAAAAAAATTACAAACGAAAACTAGCCCAAAAACAAAAAAATCTTATTTCGTAAAACATTTTTTCGGCTATAAGAGTTTTTTCTTTTTTTAATATTTTTTTAATTCTACTAGAAAATTTTATATTTCCGGTCGAAAATTTATTTCTATGCGAATTTTTTCAAAAATTTTAGCGGCTTACATAGAAAAAATTTTGTGCAAAATTGTTATTTAATGGTAAAAAAACTTTGTCGAAAATTTTATTATCTAATAGAAATTTTGGTTTCAAATTTTATTTCTGTTTGAAAAGTTTGTCAGAAATTTTATTTTCTATAAGAAAATTTTGTAAAAATTAGGATTTCTACAGAAATTGTGCTCATTAAATTATTTTATATTTAATTTTTGATTTTCATTGGGGATTTTTTTTTTCAAAAGAATTTTTTGCCTAAATAGAGAAATGTTTGCTCAAATTTATATTGTGTAAATACAAAATTTTCTGCCAAATTTTATTTCTATAGGAAAATTGTTCGGTCGAAAAATTTTATTTCTAAATGGAAAATTTTTTTCAATGTTTTATTTCTATAGAAAATTTTTGTCAGATTTGATTTCTATAGAAACATTTTGGTCAAAAATTTTATTTGGCTATCGAAAAATTTTTGTGCCTGAAATGTTTATGTTCATATAGAAAGGAATTTTTAGTCGGCAACATTTTTTTACGCGATAGAAAATTTTGGTTCAAGAATTTTATTTCTATGGCGGAAAATCATTGTATAAATTTTATTTGCTATAGGAAAGCTTCGGTCAGATTTTTATTTTCTTAAAGAAAATGTTGTGCAAAAATTTTATTGTACTATAAGAAAATTTGTTGTGTAAGGAATATTGTTATTTCTATAAAGGAAAAATCTTGTCACAATTGTTGATATTCTAGTCAGTAATATTTTTCCAAAACCGTTATTGGTCTATAGAAAGATGTGTGTCACAGAATTTTAATTTCAATACGAAAAGGTAGATCTAAAATTTTATTTTATTAGGAAAATGTTTTGTACAAAAGATTTTATTTCTATAGAAGAATTTTGTGTCAAAAAATTTATTATTTGCCAAAGAAAAAGTATTTTATATTCTATACAGGAAAACTCTTGATTTTTCACATTTTATTTCGATATAGAAAATTTTGTGTTAGATTAAAGAATTTAAAATTTGTTAAATTTTTATTTCTACAGAAAAATTATTTGATCAAAAAATTTTTTTTAATAGAAAATTTTCGTTCAAAATTTTATGGGTTCTAGGATAGAAAAATTTTGGTGAAAATTTCTATTTCTATAGGAAATATTTTGTGAAAAATTTTATAATTTTCTATCGAGAAAATTTTGTGAAAATTTTATTGTCTACAAGATAAATTTCTGTTAAAAAATATTTATTTTCTATAGAAAATTTTTTTGTGGAAAAATTTATTTCTATTAGAAAAATTGTTGTCCAAAAGTGTTATGTCTCTATAGAGAAATTTTGTTCAAAATGATTTATTTTATAGAAAATTTTTGTCAACAATGGTTAATTCTTAAAGAAAATATTTGTCAAAGATGCTTTATTTTCCTATAGAAGATCTTTTGTTAAAAATTTATCTTCCTACTAGAAAATTTTGGTCAAAAATTTTAGTTCTTATAGAAAATATTTGTTAAGAATTTATTTCTATACGAAAATTTTTGGTCTAAATTTTTATTTCTATACGAAAATTTTTGTCAAAAATTTTTCTTGCTACTACGGGAAACTTCGGGTCAGATTGTTTATTTTGAAAAGAGCAACTGTTCGTGCAAAATTCTATTTTACTATAATGAAATTATGTGTTTAAAATTTTATTCTATAGAAAATTATTGCATTAGAAGATTTTATTTCTTAGAACAATGTTTGTCAAAATGTTTTGTTCGTATAAGAAAATCTTTGTCAAAAATGTTAGTTTCTATAGAAAATTTTTGCTCAAAATGGTTATTTCTTATATTTGAAAAATTTATCCAAATGTGGGGATTTCTATACCGGAAAGATTTGGTTGTTCGAAAATTTTTTTCTATAGGAAAGTAATTTTGTTTTTTAAAATTTTTATAGTTCTTATAACGAGAAATGTTTGTGAGCAAATTTTTATTTCTAACCAGGAAATTTTGTTAAAAATTTTATAATTTATCTAATACACCGAAAATTTTGATTAAAATTTTAGTTTACCTATCAGAAAATTTTTGTCAAGACAAGTTGTTAATTATTTCTTATAAAGAAAGATTTTTTGTTAAAAATTTGTGTATTATCTATAGAAAGATTGTTGTTTAAAAATTGTTATTTCTATAGGAAAATTTTTGGGGTCTAAAATGGTCTTCATTGTGCTCATTACGAACAGTTTTGGTCAAAAATGTTAGTTTCTATAGAAAATTTTGCGTGCAAAGGATGTTATTTCTTATAGAAAATTTTTGTTAAAACTTTATTGTGTGTGAGATAAGAGGAAATTTTGTTAAAGAATCTTAATTTCTTAATAGAATTTTGTGTAAAATTTTATTTTCTATAAGGAAAATTTTGTATAAAATTTTATTTCTATAGAAATTTGTGATCTAAAAGATGTTATTTGCTATAGAAAATTTTGTTAAAAATTTTTATCTTCTCGATAAAAATTTGTGGTTTAGAAGGATTTTATTTTCTATCAGAAAAGTTTTGATCAAATGGTTATTTGTCTATTACAGTGAAAGTTTTGTCAAAATGTTATTTCTATACGAAAAGTGTTTTGTCAAAATGTATTTCATATAGAGATTTTGCATTAAAAGAGATGTTTATCTTTGACTATAGAAAATTGTTCGTTAAAAAATTTTATTTCGTAGTAGAAAATTTTGCTCCCAAATTTTCAGTTCCTATTCGATAAGAAGTTTTGTTAAACATTTTTATGTTCTATAGAAAATTTTGGCTCAAAAATTTTAATTCTATAGAAAATTTTGCTCAAAATTTTTATTTCTATAGGAACAGCTTCGTGCAATTCTTTATTTGTAAGAAGCTGTTGTCAAAAATTTTTATTTCTATAGAAAGGTTCAAAAAATGTTATTGTCTATAGAAAATGGTTGCTAAAATGTTATTTCTATAAAAAAATTTTGGCCAAAGTTTTATTTCTATACGAAAATCTTTGTATAAGGGGAATTTTATCTTCTCATAGACAAATGCTTGTCAAAATGTCCATTTCTTATAGAAAATTTGTCAAAAATTGTTATGTGTCCATACAAAAGATTTGGTATACATTTTTACTTCTCATAGGAAATTCGTTGTTGAAAATTTTAATTCTCTATAGAAAATTTTTCTGGCAGAATTTAGTTTCAATAAGAAAAGTTTTGTCCACAATTTTCTATTTATATTAATGAAAACTTTTTGTGCAACAATGTTATTTCCGCATATCTACTTCATCTGGTCAAAATTTTGTTTATCATACACAAAATTTTTTTGGCAAAAAAAAATTGGATTTGCCATAATAGCACCACACTAAAAATGTTGGAAGAAAAAATTTTCGTTGGTGTCTAGGGAGGGAAAAGTTTTGTAAATAATTGGTATTGTCTATAGAACAATGTTTGAGCGCGGTCATTTTTGTTCTGGTGTAGAATTATAAAAAAAATGTGGCTACACCATAGGCTCCGGCAAAGCCACGTTGGCCTTTGGTTGGAATGTCCCAATGTTCATCTGTGTATAACGAGTATGCCTCCATTCAAAATTGCGCATCATCCATTAAAGAAACATTAAAGGTATTCGTAGGGTAAGTGGCCATTTCATTTCAATACGGCAAGATGCTGCGAAAGGCTGGGCTAAGAGAAGTTTTAGATCAATCATAAAGGAAAAAAAATAACCTGGGGGATTATAAGGAAGAACCTGGCTATTCCCCAAGTCTCCCAAAGAACTCAATAAAAAAATTAAAAGAAATATTAAGCCCCCAATATAGGTCCGAGTAAAATTCTTCCATTCGCCCTGCTTTTTCTAGAAAAATATTAGATCGGCAAATTTTACTTCTCCTAAACACCACTAGGAATACAATTATCGGCTTTTGGAAATAAAATCCAAAAAACATTATTGTTTATGCCAAATTCGGCCGCAGCACACAGGGTGTCGAACTTATATTTTTGACAAATTTCATAATACAATAAAAAATTTTGTTTGGCCTTCTTCTTTGGAATTTTTTGGGCTTATTGTTCTTGGCGCCTTTGCAAATGAATGATTTTCGTATATGGCCTCCAGAACAGCAATAAATTCCCCATTTGGCACAGCAGGCATGCCAGCTTCCCTAGCGAATTCGTGAGTTTGAAGCTAGGCATTCCGCCCCGGGCCTCCCGGTCACGCCACTTCTTATTTTTTTGTTGTTGGGTTTTTTTTTTTTATGTATTCAAATAGAAAAGCCAAGTGACTTTCGTTTTATGCAGTGCCAAAATGCTAAACCTTTTTTCGATTGTCGCTGGAGTTCAACATTACACCCACATGCATGCATTTGCTTTTGGTTATAATTGTATTGGGGATTCATATGATTGTGTATGTATTTAGGGTTGGTTCGAAATGTTTTTTGCAATTTCTACAAATAATCTTAATTTAATTACAGCCCGGAATCCGTCGGCGAAAACATTTCGTCTTCTGCAGCAATTTTTTCGTGCACGTTATTTCAAATGATGGGCTATATCAAGTTCAGGTTTTGGAAATATAGTTTGCCATAGTAAAGACGATCAAAACCCGATTTAAAGACTACTGCATGCGCATTTGGCTTTTCAAACTTCAAATCAAGTGCAATTTTTGGCTTCCCAAAGAACGTAATTTTATATCTACAGAAAATTTTGCAAACATATATCGTTTCTAACTAGAAAGATTTTGTGAAGAAAATTTTTGTCCAAAATCTTTATGTATCGTATAAGGAAAATTTTTTGCAAATTTTAGATTCTAATAAAATTCTTCTCTAAATATTATTTTCTAAAAATGGGTTTGTTCAATATGTTTATTGTCGTTATATACAAAATTTTGTCAAAATTTTTTAGTTCTATTAGACCAACTTTTGTTAAAATTTTATTTCTATAGAAAATTTTGTTTCAAAATTTTTATTGTCTATAGAAACATTTTGCGTCAAAAAATTTACTATTCTATATGGGAAACTTCGTCAATTTTTATTTTGAAAAGAAACTGTTGATCAAAAAATTTATTGTCTATAGGAAAATTTTTTTCTAAATTTTATTTATATAGAAAAATTTAGTTAAAATTTCTATTTCTATCAGAAAAATTTTGTTCAAAATGTTTTTTCTATAGAAAATTTTGTTCAAAATGTTATTTCGTCATAGAGAAATTTTGTCAAAATGCGTTATTTTCTATTTAGAAAATTTTGTCAAAATGTTATTGTTCTATTAGAGAAAATTGTTTGTTAAATTTTATTTGTTGCTATAGAAAATTTTGTGCAAAATTTTATTGTCTAAGCGAAAAATTTTGTTAAACATTTGTATTTTCTATAGCAAAATTGTTTGTCAAATATTACAAATTTGTCTAATTTCTTTATAGAAAATTTTGTCTAGAATTTTAAGTGTCTTAGAACAGAGTTTTATCAGAAATTTTTATTGCTTTAGAAAATTTCTGTGAACATTTTATTTCTATACGAAATTTTTTAAGTCGAAATTTTATTTCTATAGGAATATTTTGTCAAAATATGTATTATTTTTTGATAGAAAATTTTGTTAACATTTATATTTCTATAGAAAAATTTTGCGATTTTCTTCTATAAAAAATTTGGAAATTTTTATTCTCTATAGAAAATTTTTTGTTTCATAGAAATTTGTGAAATTTTTCTACTAGAAATTCTTGAATTCAGTAAATATTTTTCATAATATTTCTATAGAAAATTTTGTTGGAGAACTTTTATTTCTATTAGAAAAATTGGTGATTTATAATAGAAAATTTGTGTGAATTTTATTTCTTATAGAAAATTTTACCATGTTTTTTAGAAATTAGATTTATTTCTATAGAAAAATTTTGTAAATTTTATTTACTATAGAAAATTTTGTATAAAATTGTTATTTCTATAGAAAATTTTGTCGAAATTATTTAGAATTCTTGTGGAGTTAATTTCTATAGAAAAATTTTATCAAAAAATTTTTTTGCTTATAGAAAATATTCTTGAAAATTAGTATTTCTATGTGAAAATTTTGTGAAAAATTCTCTAATTTTCTATACGAAATTTTTGTCAAAATTGATTATTCTATTGAAATGTTCAAAAATTTTATTTCTATTAGCAAGTTTTTTATATAAACTGTAAAATTTTATTTTCTATAGAGAATGTATTTGTGCCAAAATTTTTTCAATTTTATGATAGAAGATTTTAAAAACTTTTCATTTCTACTAGATAATTTGTACAAAAATTTTATTTCTATAGAAAAATCTATAGAAAATTTGTTGTTTAAAATATTTTTGTTTCGTATACGAGAGAATCTTATGTGAAAATTTTTATTATCTACACGAGAAAAGTTTGTTAAAATTTTATTCTGCTATAGAAAATTTGGCTGTTAAAATTTTATTTCTATAGGAAGAATTTTGTCAAAATTTATTGGCTATGGAGCAAATTTTCTCAAAATTTATTTCTGAGAGTTACGATAGCGGGAAATTTTGTTAAAATTTTATTCTCTATACAAAGGAAATTTTGTCCAAAATTTTATCTATCTATTGAAATTTTTTCCAAAAATTTTATTGCTATTAGAACTTTTTTCCTATGACGAAAAAATAAAAATTTTTATTTCTATACGAAAATTTTGTCCAAATTTTAGTTTCTAATAAAAGAACATTTTGTTCAACATTTTATTTCTATAGAAATTTTGGAGTCAAAATCTTTATGTTTCTATAGCATATGATAGGAACAATTAAATTTATTTCTACAGAAATTTTGACAAAAATTTTGACTTTCATCTAGAAAATTTTGTCAAAATTTTAATGTGTTTCTAGAAATTTTAGAGTCAAAATTTTATTTTTCTATGGAGAAATTTTGTCATAAATTGCTATTTCTCTATACAAAAAAATTTTCCTTAAAATCACTTACTTCTCTAAAGGAAAATTCTGTCAAATTTTATTTCTATAGTAAAAATGTTGTCGAAAATGTTATTGCTTATCACGAAAAATTTTCTCAAAATTTTATTGGCTACAAGAAAATTTTTCTCAAACGAAGTTTTATTTCTATAGGAAAATTTCTCCTTCGAAAGCTTGTTATTTCTGTAGAATTTTTGTCAAAATTTTTATTTCTATACGGAAATTTGTCAAAAATTTTATCTCTATTGAAAATTTTTTGCAAATTTTGATTTCTATAGATTTTTTTTTCTTTAACATAAAATTTGTTAATTTTCTGAGAAGAATTTTGTAAATTTTATTTCTAATAGAACATTTCTGCTCGAAACATTTTACTTCACCGCCTTGCTATAGAATTTTTTTTCCTATAAAAATAAAATTTTGATTTCTATAAAAAAAAATTTTGTCAATTTTTATAGAAAAAAATTTTGATTGTTTTCAAAATTTTCGTCAATAAATTTGAATTTCTCATAAAATAAATTCTTTGTCAAAAATTTTATTTCTACTAGAAACATTTGTGTAACAAAATTTATATTTTATTAGAAAAATTTTTTAAGAGAATTATTCTAAAATTTTGTCAATCATTATTTCTTCATAAAAATAAATTTGTACAAAATGCTTGTTATTCTATAAAAATTTTCATCGAAAATATTATTCCTAAAGAAAAGTTTGACCAAATTTTATTTTCTATAGAAAAAAGTTTTGTCAAAATTTTATTTGGCTATTATTGGAAATTTTCCCCTGAAAAATTTTATTGCCATACCAAAATTTTCCTCAGAAATTTTATTTCTTATAGATTTTATTTTAAGTACAAATTTTATTTGTAGAATTTTGTCAATATCTGGAACATTTTATCAACATTTTGATTTCTATAATGCAGGAAATTTTATTCATAGAAATTTTGACAAAAGATTTTTTCCAGCGTTAAAATTTTGAAAATTCGTATTTCCTGAGGAACAATTTTGTCAAAAAATTCTTATTTTATATGGAAAATTTTTTCAACTTATTAAATTTTATTTACTATAGGAAATTTTGTCACATATATTATTTCTATAGAATTTTGCTAATTTTATTCTGATTTCTATTAAAAATTAAATCATTCTATTTCTGTAGAAATTTTTCAATTTTATTCAAAATTTTGCAATTTATTCGTTAGATATTGTGGCAGATCTAGTCTCGGAGAGAAAATTTTTGTAATTTATCTAAGAAAATTTTGTCAAAATTTTATTGTCTAATGACAAATTCTTGTACAAGTTTTATTTCTTAAGAAAATGGTTGTACAAATTTTATTTCTATAGAATTTTTTTGTAATCCACCAAAATTTTATGTTGTCTGTAGAAATTTTGTAAATGTTTATTTTAGTAGAAAACTTTATTTTTCTCTATACGAATATTATTTCTACAAAAGACATTTTCGTACACGGAAAAAATTATTGCTAAGCAAAATTTCTCAATATTTGACTTAAGAGAAAATTGTGTGTCTACAAAATTTTTATTGCTAATAGAAAATGTTCTGGTCAAAATTTTATTTCTATCAGGATATTTTTGTTTCACAATTTTCAGGTTCTCTTAGGAAATTTGTCAAAATTTGTATTTCCTATAGGAAAAAATTTTTAACGACGTGCGGAAATTTTAATATTTTATTTAACTCAATTGTATGTGATTTTTTTTTTCTCTCATTCCCCCATAAACAGCTATATTCCTACCGGGTTAATGTCTTCAAATAATCGTGGCAATACAGGTCTGC
This sequence comes from Haematobia irritans, assembly GCA_003123925.1. Taxonomy (NCBI): domain Eukaryota; kingdom Metazoa; phylum Arthropoda; class Insecta; order Diptera; family Muscidae; genus Haematobia; species Haematobia irritans. Next base: position 11,631 of record PGFW01024682.1, read on the forward strand.
GGATGACAACAAGCATGTCGACAGTCCAATTGACACATAAAGCAGATGGTACGATGCTTCTGTTATGTCGCCGGGAAAACTCCTAGCGTGCCCGAACAAAGACGACGCAGTTGGCCCCATTTTGGCATAACGTGTTAGATCACCAATGTCGACGTTTATCATTTTTGTTGTCTGTTTGCTCGTTGTTTTAGTCTTATACTGAAAAGTGACTGAAAATGAACCTGCTCAAGACAGGCACTTCAGATAGGATACGGACTGGTTGGTATTGGTGATATCACATACTATCCATGCAAATCTTCTTTTCAGAGGCCACGATTTGGGAAAAAGGCACGCATAATTTTTTTTCATCAACTGCCAAAACTGAAGTGACACAGAAGATACAATTACAAAAATATATTTAATAAGAGAAGGAGAGAAGGACATACAATATTGGTGGTTATAGGATTGGCGCAGGCAAGCAAAAGTTTAGGAGTATTCGAATTGTGGATTTTGCTTGGGGGTAGCTGTACACAAGGTTTTATAGTCACTGAGCGTTATAGATTTTAAAATGTACTAAAGTGATTATTCTAGCGAAAAAAGTCAGGTAACAAGCTTTTCAGGTAGCTCTTATGAATTATTTGGGTATAAGCAGAAATTTGATCAGAAATTTTATTTCTATAGAAATTTTGTCAAAAATTCTTATTTCTATAGAAAATTTTTTGTCAACATTTCTATTTCCTATAAGCACAAATTTTGATCAAAAATTTTAATTTCTATATCAAAATTTTGTCTAAATTTCTTTCATTAGAAATTTTGTGAGAACTTTATAATTTGCTTAAGGACAATTTTTATCAAAAATCTTTTAGTGTTCTATAGAGGAAAATTTCTGTGACAAATTTTATTTTCCTATAGAAAATTTTGTCGCGAAATTTTAATTTCATAGAAATATTTTGTCAAAATGTTATTTCTATGAGAAAATTTTGTGAGAATTTTATTCATATAGAAAATTTTGTCGAATTTTATTTCTATAAAAATTGTTTGCTGAAATTTTATTTCTATAGAGAAATTTTATCAATTTTTTGCTAATAGAACAATTCTGTGAAAATTTTATTTCTATTAGAAAATTCTGTGAAAATTTATATTTCATAGAATATTTTGTCAAAATGTTATTTCTTCATAGAAAATTTTGTGAGAATTTTATTTCTTATAGAAAATTTTGTCGAAATTTTATTACTAAAGAAAATTTTGTGTGAATTTTATTTCTATAGAAAATTTTATCAAAATTTTTTTTCTATAGAAAATTTTGTGAGAATTTTATTTCTATAGAAAATTTTGTCGAAATTTTATTTCTATAGAAAATTTTATGAGAATTTTATTTCTATAGAAAATTTGTCGAAATTTTATTACTAAAGAAAATTTTGTGGGAATTTTTATTTCTATAGAAAATTTTATCAAAAATTTTTTCTATAGAAAATTCTGTGAAAATTGTATTCTTGTAGAAAAGTTTTTGTAAATTTTTTTTCTATAGAAAATTTTGTCAAATTTTATTTCTGTAGAAAATTTTATTTCTATAGAAGATTTCTGTGAAAATTTTATTTCTATAGAAATTTTATTTCAATAGAAAATTTTGTCAAATTTTATTTGTATAGAATGTGGTTATCAAAACATTATTTTCTATAGATATATTTTGTCAAAATTTTATTTCTTTTAGAAAATTGGAGCACCTCCTAAGTGGAGAGGAATATTTAGCAAAATCTAACATACCAAACAGTAAAAAATACCATTTTTGGTAGAATTCTACCAACTGTGGCACCCGCGAGTATATACTAATTGAAGAGAAGGCCAAAGTAGCAGTGGTTAACAATGAAACAGAAGTCCTAAAGAATTGAAAACCGAAGTCAAAATGCTGGAAAAGCAGACCGATGGCTCACTGTATCAGTGATTTAACTGCAGATCGAAGTATCAGCTTTTGAATTCCAAAACGTAGTCTTAGCCGTCCAATTATGAAACTGTGGATCTGAGTCTCACTGTGGATCTGATTGAACTACAGTGACTGTAGTTTTTCTGGTTGAACGTCAGACCAACGTCTCACTGATAAAATTTCATGTCGAAGTCACCGTGATTAAACTGTCGACCCAAGTCCCAGTATTTGAACAGCTAACTGAGGTTCCCTCCGTAGAATGTCAGTGAAAATTCTCAGTGAACTGGAAGTCTTCGAAGTCTAAGCGAACTGGAACCAAGTGTCAGGGGATAGCAGACCAAAGTCTCAGTATCTGAATTCCAGGCTGAAGTCTTAGACGTCGAGTCTGATGTTCAAGAGATGAAATTACCCAACGATGAAACAATCTGCCTGCCTAAGTCTCAATGATTGAACTACAGATCGCAGTCTTAGTGATGATCAGACTGACTGCAGTCTATCTGGTTGAAATTCACACCAAAGTCTAACTGATTAAAGTACTGGCCGAAGTTAACGCGATTAAACTTTCGACCTAAGGTGCAGTGGTTGAACTTAACCGGAGTCCCTTAAGTTAAAACCCAGGGAGAAATCTCAGTGAACTTGAACTAAATAAGTGTCATTGGCACACCTAAGACTCACTGACGAAGCTACAGGCTGTAGTTGCGGTGGTTTCAGTTGGAAGTTTCTTTAGTAAAAATTAAGCAAAAGTCCTAATTAACTGACGAAAGTAGTCTCAGTGGTTGAAAAGCATATCGTTGTTGAAAAAACAACATGCCGAAGTTTGAAAGGTTGTAGGGCGCAGGCGAAGTTGAATGTCTAAACTGCAAAGAAGAGTTTATTATATTGCAGATTTAAGTAGATTGAATGAAGTAATACCGAAATTTAAATGGTTGAATAGCTGCCACTAGTTGAACCACAGAATGTAGTCTCAGTGAATCTGTGATATAACTGCAGACCAAAAGTCTTAGTATCTGAATTTCAGGACGAAGCCTTAGTAGTGAAACCACAGGCCGAAGTTTATGCCATTGAATGTACACAGTAATGAAAGTTTCGACGAAAACTCAGTATTTGAACTACAGGTTGAACTTTTATTTGTTGACTGTAGACTCTGTGATTGGAATTCATACCGATGTCCCACTGATTAAGTCGCAGGCAGAATTCACCGTGACTACTCTGTAGGCCCAAGTCTCAGAGGTTGAACAGCTACCTAAGTTTGCTAGATTAAAAATCAGACAGAAGTCTCAGAGATCTTGAACCAAGTCTTAATAGATGATTGGCGCATCGAAAACTCCATGATGAGGCAGCCGACTGTAGTCTTAATGAACTGAAGGCCGAAGTCTAGATGATCAAGAAGTCTCCTTGGTTAAAGTCTTAATGAAGTGAAGATCGAAGACTAACTGATTGAACGTTGACTTAAGCTACAGAGCTCAGTGGATATGTGATTTAACCGCAGACAAAAGTGAATTCCAAGACGAAGACCTACTGTCTGTTCAAAAAAACCAAAATCGTCCCGAAACAAATCGTTCGTCTAGAGTGAAACTACAATAACTTGATACAAAACCT
>PGFW01024689.1:0-17111 GCA_003123925.1 Haematobia irritans
TTTTTGCCTAGTAAGAGCGTCCTTCAACCCTCTATAAAAGTAAAATTTTGAAAAATTTTCTACAGAAAATAAAAATATTGGACAAAATTTTTCTAAGAACAAAATTTTTAAAACAAATTTAATAGAAATGAAAATTCTTAAAAAAAAATCTATAGGCAATAAAATTGTTGACAAAACTTTCTATAGCAATAAAATTTGAAAACTTTCCTATAAGAAATAAAATTATTGACAAAATGTTTTATAGAAATATAATTTTGAGAAAATTTTCTAAAGAAATATAAATTTTGAGAATATTTTCAGAAAATAAAATTCTTCTACAGAAATGCAAATTTTGAGCAAAATATTCTATGGAATAAAATATTAAGCAAAATTTTCTAATAGAAATAAAATTTTAGAAATTTTACTATACAAATAAAATTTTGGAGAAAGTTTTCTATAGAATAAACATTATTGACCAAAATTGTGCTATAGAAACAAAATTACAAAAACCAAAAATCTATAGAATATAGAAATTTAAAAAAAAACAATCTATAGAATAAAAATATTGAGAAAGACAATAAGAAATAAAATTTTAACAAAATATTTGGTCTATAGAAATAAAATTTCTATAGAATAAAATTGTGACAAACAATGTTCTAATAGAAGTAATTTTGACTAAATTCTTCTATAGAAATATAATATTTTTGAAAACTTTCTTTAGAATATAAAAATTTTGAACAAAATTTTCTATGAAAGCAAAATTACAAAAGCAAAAATCGCATTGAAATAAAGAATTTTTAAATAAATTTTTGACAAAATTTGTCTAATATTAAGATAAGAATTTGACAATTTGTTATTCCTAGGTAAGAAGGTCCTTCACAACGCTTTATAACGTAATATGTTGACAGGTCATAAGTTCTATAGAAATAAAAATATTGACTAAAGTTTTCTATATTTTGAAAAAATTTTCTGTAGAGACATCGATAAAAAAAAATCTATAGAAATAGAAATTTTTTAATAAAATTTGACAAAATTTTCTATAGAAATTAAAATTTTGACAAAAATTTTTTTTTAGAAATAAAAATTTTGACGAAAATTTTCTCTTATAGAATATCACATTTTGAACAAAAATTTCTATAAGAAACAAAATTAAAAAAAAAATTAAATTCTTATAGAAATAAAATTTTTGACTAATTTTTATTCCTAGAAGAGCGTCCTTCAACCCTCTATAAAGATAAAATTTTGGAAAAATTTTCTATAAGAAAATAAAATATTGACAAAAAGTTTTCTAAGAGAAACAACATTTTAAAACAAGATTTCTATAGAAAATAAAAAATTCTCAAAAAAAATAGCTATAGGCAATAAAATTTTACAAAAACTATTCTATAGCAATAAAATTTTGAACAAATCCTTTCTATAAGAAATAAATTTTTGAGGAAAATTTTCTTAAAGACCATAAAATTTTTCCATAAGCAGAAATTCAAATTTTTGACAAAAATATTTATGGAAATAAATATTTGACAAAACTTCTATAGAAATAAAATTTTAGAAAATTTTTTCTAATAGAAAGTAAAATTGTTGGAAAGATTTCTATAGAAAATAGAAATTTTGACAAAATTTTCTATAAAAAATAAAATTTTGACTAGAAAAAACATGTTCTATCCCACCACAATCCGCAAATTTTGACAAAACTTGCTCTATAGAAACAAAATTAACGAAAAAAAATCTTTAGAAATAAATTTAAAAAAAAAATCTATAGAATAATAGTTGAGAAGACATAGAAATAAATATTTTAACAAATCTTTTCTATAGAAATAAAATTTCTGTAGGAATAAAAAATTTGACAAAATTTTCTATAGAACGTAAAATTTTAGCTGAAATTTTCTATAGAAATATAGTATTGTGAAAACTTCTTTAGATAAAATTTTTGACAAATTTTCTATAGAAACAAAAGTTGAAATAACTAAATATCTATGAAATAAAAATTGTTTTAATAAAATTTTTGACAAAATTTTGCACTAATAGAAAACTAAAATTTTGAACAAAGAATTTGTTTTCCTAGTACAAGAGGTCTTCAACCCTTTATAAAAGTAAATGTAGACAGTAATATTCTATAGAAATTAAATATATTGACAAAAACAAATGTCTATAGGAAATAAAATTTGGAACAAAACTTTCTAAAGGAACATAAAATTTGACAAATGTTCTATAGACAATATAATTTTGAGAAAAATTTCATAAAGAAATAAAATTTTGAAAAAAAACTTTTGCTATAGAAATAAATTTTCTATAAGATCAAATTTTGATTGAATTTTTATGGAAATAAAATGTTAACAACAATTTTATAGAATAAAGTTTTGGGAATTTTCTATAGATCAAATGTTGACAATATTTTCTATAGAAATAGAATATTTGACAAAATTTCTATAGAAATAAAGATTCGAACCAAAAAATTTTCTGTAGAAATAAATTTTGACAAATTTTATAGAAATAAAATCTCTAACAAGAATTTTCTATAGAAAAATTTTGAAGAATTTTTCCATAAGAAATACAATTTTGACAAAATTTTTCTATAAATACAAATTTTGATTTTTGAAAGTATGGTAAATGTTTGATTCAAATTTATGGTAGATTGCCCGCGTTATTTTGGCACGAAGTGGCAACCGTGAATATACACGCCTTATCGTCGCTGATTGGCGTGTATAAGCGGCTCTGATATATCAATGTATAAAAATGCGCTAATCGCCCAATTATAATATGATAAATTTATCGAAAGCCATCCTGTTTCTAGCTTCTATTTGGGGGTTTCCATCGATTATTAAGAAGCAAACCCAAATCCTTTATATTGAAAACAAATCCAAATTTTTGTTATAGGGACCGAGTATTTCTGTCGATAGTAGAATATGAAAAAAAACAAATAAACAAAAACATAAATATTAACTTTTTATTCTGTTTATGACATTTTTTAAAAAGTCAAGTACGTGACCGGACCCCCCCGGACTAACAGAAAAAAGTCACACAATAATGGTAATCCTTGTAATGTCGTTTTCATTTGGACAAAGATATACCTTAATTTTTTGGGGATGTTTTTTTTTTTTGAAAAGTAAATGTTTGTTTTTTTTGTTCATTAATCCTTTTTGTGATTTTTTTTTTGTTCGGGCAAATACAAAAAGTATCCGCTTTGCTCTTTTCGAATTATTTCTATTGGTTTTTGTGTTTAGCTCAAATGCTTCATATATTTGCCCCTTCTTTACAAATTGTATATCCCTTTATTAAGCTTCCCAAGTTTTTTTGTATGTATTAAAAAGCGAAAAAAAAAAGTTTATGGGTTTTTTTGTTTAAAGGTAATTTGGTCTTGTCTTTCTTTTTTCTCCTCGTTTTTTGTGTTGTCTATTTTTTCTCTCTTTGGTCTTCTTCAACTGACATCATGCTTAGCTTCACCGCAATAAACAACAACACCCGCAATCACGATTATTACTCTCAATGGCCACTGGGCCAATTGCCTACTACTGTCTAACTGTCGTACCGTGAACAATAAAAAAAAATGGAAAATTTACAAACAAAAAAATTGTTTCTTAATATTGTGTACGTTTTAACCAGGAATTTAGAGGAGGTTTCTCCATCATTAATAAGAATGTAGTTTTATCCCTCCGTAACCTTTAACAGCCTTTATTTTCGTTTCATTTTTTCTTTCGTTTGTGTTTAGCCATCAAAGCAAACATTCGATTTTAACCACAAAATTGGTTGGCTTTTTTTCACTGTGGCATTTGAAAGATCATAGACTTAAGTTTAGTTTTTAATCAGAAGTTAAAGGTATGACGATATCAATAAAATTTTATCTGTAAGTATATAGCTTTGCTAAGTATTGATTATATCAAACCATAAAATTTTATTGGCCAGCTTAATGTTGTTAATTACTTATGGTGTTCAAGAATAAAAGACTTTATCAGTGACTTAAAAAACAAAGTATAAATTGAGAAAATTAGAGAACGCCAGGGACTCCTACTTCGTATCCACCTTACAAAATCAGGAGTATATTTTCTACCATCAAATAACATTCTACGCATAAAATACTCCGAATATTTTTCCCTAACACAAAAGAGAAAGTTTTTTCTGTTTTATCACATATTTTAAATTAAATTCGATTAATTTTTTAATTGATATTATCTGCAAGCAATAAATCAGAGCTCCATACATCAAAGTCAATTAAAATTAAATTAATTAATTGATCCAATTCAAAAAATTAAATGATCAAATTCATTTTAGGCATTGTTTTGACTAAAAAATTTCTTGAATCAATAAAATTATTAAAATTAATTTTTTCATTGAGTATACGTTTTTTTTTAATCCAGAGAGTCCTCACTATCGCCGCATAAAAATTAATTGATCCAATTAAAAAATAAATGTTTTGATTAAAACATTACTTGAATCGAGTACATTATTAAAATTAAATGTTCCATTGAATATTGTTTAAAATCCAGAGAGTCCTTACTTTTGTCGCATAAAAATATCCGGAAATGTTTCCCTACACAAAAGAAATAATTTTTTGTCTTCAATCAAGAATTGATCCAATTAATTTTCAGTTGAAATATCTTCAAACACCAACGTCATTAACAAATAATTGATACAATTAATTTTTGTGATTGATTTTTGTTTTCATTTAAAATTAGTTCAAGCAATGTACACAGTAAAAAAATTCACGAAAAATTTTCCAATTAAAATTTTAATTGAGTTTTAAAAAATATTCAATTAAAAAATTAATTAAATCATCAAATTTTTTAATTGAAACAAAAATCAATCACAAAAATTAATAGTATCAATTAAGTTTTTAATTGGAACAATTAATTTTTTAAATTGACCTTCAATTAATTTTTTAATTGATACTATCATTTCTGTGATTGAAGACATTTCAATTAAAAACTTAATTGGATCAATTAATTTCGGGATTGAATCAGAAAAAAAATTTTGTGTGTAATTAGTATAGTTTTTAGTATTCAATTAAAATTTTAGTTGGAAAGATTTTAGTGATATTCTCTTTCTCCAAACTAAATTTTTAAGCCAAAAAAAAACAATAGGTATCGTTGATGTTCTTTGTCTAAAATATTCATTTGGTGAACATTTCAGCACAATTTTAAGAAATATTTTTAAATATTCAGAGGCCTGCAGAATTTCTAATTAGGTTTTGCCAGCCGCGAATTGCAATCTGATTATAGCGATAAATTAGTCGAACTGTTGACAGTTTTGCATAAAAGTCTCTTTGTCAAAACGGTTGCTGTGGACGTTTTGTTAACTTTAATATCCGATTTTTTTTATATTTTTTTGAAAAATCACGTCAAATCAACTAAGATGTTGACTATACATCGATTTCTGACCTACAAATCGACTTTTAATAAGAATTTAGATAGAAATTTTATTCTGATTCGATCACAAAATTAATTAATCTCCAATTTAATTTTTTTGTGATTCTTTAAAATATTTTTTGATTCTTCGCACCTTTCAATTAATTTGGTTAAATTATTCTAATAAAAAATGTAATTAATTCAATTAATATTTTAATTGAGTTGACCAATATTTTTTTTAATAATTTTTTTCTCTTTAGATAAAAATAATTATCTAGTAGTTTTTAATTGGATTTTCGATTGGGTAATTTATTTCTCTATATATCAGGATGAAAAGATCTATTCTTTTCTGTGAGATATTTTCTTAGAAAAATGTGTCTGTGAAAATTTTTAACAGACATGAGACATTTTCTTTGAACAAAAATTATCTGGGATTTTTTCGTTGTAAAACGTCTCTATCAGCTCTTTTAATTAGAAAAAAAATTTTAAAAAATTTAATTATTTTCTTAGAAAAATGTGTTTGTGACAAATTTTTTAAACAGACATGAGACATTTTTCTTTGAACAAATTATCTGGGGATTTTTTTCGTTCGTACACGGTGATTTGTTTAAGAGCTTTGATAACTTTTTTTAAAAAAAAAACGCATAAAATTTTGCAAATCTCATCGGTTCTTTATTTTGGAACGTTGATTGGTCGCATGAATTTACTTTTTGGAAGATATTTTCATTTTAAATGTTGACCGCGCGATTCGTCTTTAGGGTGGTCCATTTGCGGAAAGTCTTCCAATTTTGCCGGGCAATTTTCGAAGCATTTCGGCCGGGAATTAGCCCGAATTTCTTCGGAAATGTTGTCTTTCCACAAGCTGGAATTAGTGCTTGGCTTATTTCTGTTTAGCTTTGACTTGACGATAGCCTCACAAAAATAGTGCTAAAGGCGGCTCAAATCGCAATGATCTTGTGGCCATCTTACGGTCATTTTCTATGAGTGAATTTTTCTCCGAGTTTTCCCTCAATGTGCCTAGAATCGCGAGCTGTGTGGCATGTAGCGCACATACTTGTTGAAACCAATGTTTCAACTCAAGTTCTAGTTCTTGCATTTTTTGGCAACAACAAAGTTTGTTCTAGCAATCGAACCGATAGCGATGCGCCGATTCACGTACGTTGGCGTCCACAGCATCTTTTGAAAAATACGGTCCAATATGTTCACCAGCGCGTACAACCCACACCAACAGTGCATTGTGTGTGCGGATGCATTGGGGCAGTTCTTGAACGGCTTCTGGTTGCCTCTTCACTCCAAATGCGCGGCCATTTTGCTTATTGTACGTAGCCATTCAACCAGAATGACGCTTCATCGCTGAATCAAAATTTGTCGAATAAAAACAGCGGATTTTCTCTGCCACTGATTTTGGTTAATTAAAATTCAATGATTTTGGCAAGCGTTGCTCTGGTTAGTAAGTTCTATTCATGATGATTAAAGCTACTGCAGCATCTTTCTCTTTACACCCATGTCTGTGAAATCCCAGTTGATCTGCTCAAATATAATGCCCATGAAATCCTAAACTCAAAGAATCACCTTTAAAACGTCTCTGTCACTCTTTCAATTTAGAAAAAAAAATTTTAATTATTTTTCTTAGAAAAATGTGTCTGTTGGAAAATTTTTAAAAGACATGAGGACATTTTCTTTGAACAAAATTACCTGGGATTTTTTTCTTTGTAAAATGTCTCTGTCACTTCGTTTAATTATGAAAAAAATTTCAGACCTTTTGTTAGAAAAAAAGAGCATATTTTGTTTATTTATTTTATTATTGATAATCATAATGAATTATGAAAAATAAATAGGAAATATGTTCTAACACACATAGGTTTTCGACCTATTAGCATTTTTGAATATGCATTTAAAAAATAATGACATATGATGAACTTCAAATTTTTGCTAGGGATATGATCATAATAATTACCGAAATCCGGCTGAGAACCTATTATAGGTACAAGGCTCTTTGCGACTTATTGAAACGTGAACTTGCGTGTCTTTGAGACATTTTTTTAGACAAAAAGAATCTGTGAAGCTTTTTTTAGAAAAAAATTATCTATTATGAGCCTTTTTTAGGAAAAAAGTGTCTGTGAGACTCTTTTTTTTTTTTTTGGAAAAAAATGTCTGTTAGGACTTTGTTAGGAAAAAGTCAGTGAGACTTTTATTTAAGAAAAAATGTTTATGAGACTATTTTAGAAAAAAGTGTCTGTGAGATTTTTTTTTTTAGAAAAAGTCCCTGTGAGATTTTTTAGAAAAAAAGTGTTGAGAAAAAAGTGTCTGTGAGACTTTTTTTAGAAAAGGTGTCTGCGTAACTTGTTACAAAAAGTGTCTGTGAGACTTTTCTTTGAGAAACATGTCTGTGAGACTTTTTCTTTGAAAAACAGTGTTTCTGTGAGACATTTTTTAGGTGAAAAGGAGTGTCTGAAAGCTGTCTTGAAAAAAAATGTCTGTGGAGATGTTAGTAGAAGTCTTCTTTGAGACTTTGTTCAGAAAATATCTGTGAGACATTTTAGAAAAAATATATCTAGGAGGACTGTTTTTAGAAAAAAAAAACGTCTGTGACATTTTTTTTTAGAAAAAAAGTCCTGTGGAGGATTTGATTAGAAAAAAGTGTTTGTGACTTTAGAAAAAGTGTCTGTATTAAAAAAGTCTCTGGTGAGACATTTTTCTTTGAAAACAATGTTCTGTGAGACTATTTTCTTTGAAAACAGTGTCTGTGTGTGACTTTTTTTTAGGAAAAAGTATCTTGTGAGCCTATTTCTTTTTTTAAAAAAGTGTGATGGACACTTTATTTTTTAGGAAAAATGTTCTGTGAGATTTTTTAGGATAAAAGTTCTCTGTGAGAATTTTTAAGAACAAAGTATCTGTGAGACCTTTTTTAGAAAAAAGTTATTAGGAGAGTTTTTTAGAAGGAATTATCTATAAGAACTTGTTTTAGAGACAACGTCGACCGTACTGTGGAGCCTTTTTTTTCAGGAAAGAAAGTGTGGTGAGACTTTTTTGTGGAAAAAGTGTCTGTGAGACTTTTTTAAGAAAAAGTATCTGTGAAACCTTTTTAGAAAAAAGTATCTATGAGACTTTTTTAGAAAGAATTATCTATAAGACTTTTTTTAGGAAAACGTGTCTGTGAGACCTTTTTTTCAGAAAAGAGTGTCTGGGAAACTTTTTTTTATCTACGAGAAAAGAAAGTATCTATGAGACTTTTCTTTTTGAAAAATTTAAAAACTTCCTGTGAGAGTTTATTTTAGAAAGAAGTATATATACGACTTTTTTTAGCAAACACTGTCTCTGAGACTTTTTGTTAAAAAAAAGTATATATGAGACTTTCGTTTAGGAAAAAGTGTCTGCGAGACCTATTTAGAAAGAGTGCCTGTGAGACTTAAAAAAAATATCTATGAGACCTTTTTTAGGAAAAAGTGTCTGTGAGACCTTGTTTAGAAAAAGAGTGTCTTTGAGACTTTTTTTTAGAAAAAAGTTTCTGTGAGACTTTTTCTTCAAAAAAAAAAACAGAGTCTGTGAGACTTTTCTTTGAAAAGCACCCAGTAAAAAAAAATTGGAAGTTCTCCTCACGAACTTCCAAAAATGCCCTCCCAAAGATGTTCTTTTTTTCCTAGTAAGATCGGTCCTTCAACCCTCTATAAAAGTAAAATTTATTGAAAAATTTTCTACAGAAATAAAATTTGACAAAATTTTCTAAAGAAACAAATTTAAAAACAAAATTTCTATAGAAAAATAAAATTCTTAAAAAGAAAATCGCTATAGCAATATAAAATTATTGACCAAAACTTTCTATAGCAATAAAATTTTGGACAAAACTTCTATAGAAATAATAATTTTGACAAAATGCTTTTATAGAAATATAATTTTGCCGAAAATTTCTAAAGATAAATAAAATTTTGAGAATATTTCTAAGAAATACAAATTTTCTAGCAGAAATCAAATTTGACAAAATATTTCTATTGGAAATAATAATATTCAACAAAATTTTCATATAGAAATAAAAAATTTTAGAAAGTTTTACTATACAAATAAAATTTTGGAAAGGTTTCTATAGAAATAAAATTTTGACAAAATTGTCTATAGAAACAAAATTACAAAAAAAAATCTATAGAAATAAAATTTAAAAAAAAACAATCTATAGAAATAAAATATTGAGAAGACATAGAAATAAAAATTTTACAACATTTTCCTATAGAAATAAAATTTCTTACCTAGAAATAAATTGCTGACAAAATTTTTCTCTATAGAAGTAAAAATTTTGACTAAATTTTCGTATACGAAATATAATATTGCTGAAAACTTTCCTTTAGAAATTAAAATTTTGACAAAAATTTTCGTATAGAAACAAAAATTAAAAAACAAAAATCCATTTGAAATAAAATCTTTTAATAAATTTTGACAAAATTTTCTATAGGAAATAAAATTTTGACAAAATTTGTCTTTCCTAGTAAGAGGTCTGCAAAACGCTTTATCAAAAGTAAATGTTGGACAGTTATATTTCATATAGACAATAAAATATTGACAAATTTTATATTTTTGAAAAAAATTCTTCTGCTAGAGACCATGATAAAAAAAAATTCTATTAGAAATTAAAATTTTTTAATAAAATTTGACAATATTTTCTATAGAAATAAAATCTTTTGACAAATATTTTTTTTAGAAATAAAATCTTTGACAAACATTTTTCTTTCCAGACATACACATTTTGGAACAAATTATTCTTATAGAAACCAAAAATTAAAAAAAAAAATAATTCTAATAGAAATAAAATTTTGGACTTAATTTTTTTCCTAGTAAGAGGTCCTTCAACCCTCTGATAAAAGTAAAATTTTGGGAAAAATCCTTTTGCTATAGAAATAAAATATTGACAAAATTTTTTAAAGAAGACAACATTTTTAAAAAACAAATTTCTTATAGAAATAAAATTCTTAAAAAAAATACTATAGCACATAAAATTTGACAAAACTTTCTATAGCCCAATAAAATTTGACAAATTCTTTCTATAGAACATAAAAATTTTGAGAAAATTTTCTAAAGGACAATAAAATTTTCTCAGAGATTCAAATTTTTACAACAATATTCTATGGAAATAAAATTTTGACAAAATTTTCTATAGAAATAAAATTTTAGAAATTTTTCTATAGAAATAAAATTTTGGAAAGTTTTCTATAGAAATAAAATTTTGACAAAATTTTCTATAAAAGTAAAATTGTTGAACAAAATGTTCCATAAGAATTAAAATTTTGACAAAAATTGTCTATAGAAACAAAATTACAAAAAAAAATCTTTTAGAAATAAAAATTTAAAAAAAAATCTAAGAAATAAAAAATATTGAGAAGACATTTAGAAATATTCTTAACAAAATTTTCTATAGAAATAAAAATTTCATGTAGGAATAAAATTTTGACAAAATTTCTATAGAAGTAAAATTTTGACTAAATTTTCTATATGAAATATAATATTGTGAGAAACTTTCTTTAGAAATAAATTTTGACCAAAAATTTTCTTATAGAAAACAAAATTAAAAACAAAAATACTAATTGAAAATAAAATTTTTTAATAAAATTTGAGCAAAATTTTCTATAGAAATAAAAGTTTTACAAAATTTGTTTTCCTTAGTAAGAAGCTTCTTCAACCCTTTATACAAAGTAAAATGCTAGACAGTATCATTCTATAGAAACTAAAATATTGACAAAAACAAAAATTTTCTATAGAAATAAAAATTTGACAAAACTTTTCTAAAGAAATAAATATTACAAAATGTTCTATAGAATATAATTTTGAGAAAATTTTTCTAAAGAAATAAAATTTTGAAAAAATGTTCTATAGAAATTAATATTTTCTAGTAGAATCAAATTTTGATTGATTTTCTATGGGAATAAAATGTTAACAAATTATTTTTTTATAGAAATAAGTTTTTGGGAATTTTTCTATAAGGAAATCAAATTTGACAATATTTTCTATAGAAATAAAATTTTTGACAAAATTTTCTATTAGAAATAAAAATTTCGGACAAAATTTCTGTGAAATAAAGATTTTTGACAAAATTTTCTATAGAAATAAAATTTTACAAAAATTTTCTATAGAAATAAAAATTTTGAGAAATTTTTCCATTAGAAATACAATTTTGACAAATCTCATATAAATAAATTTTTATTTGAAGTCATATGATTTTTAATTAGGTATATATGAATGTATGTGATATATTGTTAGAAATAACTACAATTTTTTGTTACAAAGATCTTTTTGAATAATGTAATTTGTTCAAATGTAGATTATTTTTGGCACGAGTTGGCCAACCCGTGAATATAACCCTTATCTCGTGAATTGCGCAGTGTTTAAGCGGCTCTATATATATAATGGTATTAAAAATGCACCTAATCCCAGTTAATACTGATAATTTATCGAAAGCACCTGTTCCTAGCTTTCTATTTGGGGTTGTCCCATCGATTATTTAAGAAGGCAAACCCCAAATCCTTATATTAAAAACATAATCCCAAATTTTTTATAGGGACCATATTTCTCGATAGTTATATGAAAAAAAAAAAACAAAAACCATGAATTATTAATTTTTATTTGTTTATACATTTTTTTAAAAAGTCAATACGCTGACCGGACCGGACGTACAGAAAAAAATCACAACAATTAATGGTAATCTCTTGTATGTCGTTTTCATTTACAAAGATATACCTTAATTTTTTGGGGATGTTTTTTTTTTTGTGATAGTAAATGTTTGTTTTTTGTTTTGTTCATTTAATCCTTTTTGTATTTTTTTTTTTGTTTCGGGCAATACTAAAAGTTATCCTCTTGCTCTTTTCGAATTATTTTTCTATTGGTGTTTTGTTGGTGTTAGCCTCAATGCTTCATATATTTTGCCCTTTTACAAAATTGATATATCCTTTATAAGCTTCCATTTTTTTCTTTGTATGTATGAAAAAGCCGAAAACAAAAAAAGTTTATGGGTTTTTTCTGGTTAAAGCGTAATTTGTTCTTGTCTTTCTTTTTTTCTCTCGTTTTTTGTGTGATGTCTATTTTTTTCTCTCTTTTGTTCTCTTCATCCTTGAATCAATGCTTTACCTTCACCGCAATAAAACAGACAACACCGCAATCACCCATTTTTTACTTCTCAAGCCACTGCCATTGCTACTACTGTCTAACTGTCGTACCGTGCAACAATAAAAAAAATGGAAAATTTACAAACAAAAAAATTGTTTTTTTATATTGGTGGTACGTTTTAACAGGCAATTAGAGGAAGCTTCTCGATCATTTATAGAAATGTAGTTTATCCTCCTAAACCTTTAACGGCTTTTTTTCGTCATTTTCCTTTCGTTTGTTTTTAGCATCAAAGCAAGCATCGATTTTTACCACACAAATTGTTGGGCTTTTTTCACTGTGGCATTTGAAAGATATAGACTTAAGTTTAGTTTTTTAATAAATTACAAGAGTATACTTGATTAATAAATTTATTTTTTTTTTTCTATCTGTTAAGTATTGTTTGTAAGTATTTGATATATATCAAACCATAAAATTTTATTGCAGCTTAATTTGCTTAATTACTTATTCATTGGTGTTAAGATAAAGATTTATCATCTGACTTTAAAAACAAAGTAAAATTGAGAAATTAGAGACGCCAGGGGGACTGCGGCCTACTTCGTATCACTTTACAAAAATCAGGATATAATTTCTTTACCATCAAAATAACATTCTACGCATTAAATATCGAATATTTTTCCCTTACAACAAAGGAGGAATATTTTTTCTGTTTTATCACATATTAATTAATTCGTATTAAATTTTTAATTGATATTTCGTCAAGGCACATTTAAATTTTCAGAGCTCCATAACATCCAAAGTCAATTAAAAAAATTAATTAATTGATCCAATCAAAAAATTTAAATGATCAATTCATTTTTAGGCATTGTTTTGACTAAAAAATTTCTTGAATCAATAAATTTATTAAAATTAATTTCTTTTTCATTTGAGTTTACGTTTTTTTTAATCCAGAGAGTCCTCACTATCGCCGCCCAAAAATTAATTGATCCAATTAAAAAAATCAAATGCTTTTGATTAAAACATTACTTGAATCGCAGGTTACATTATTAAAAGTTAAATGTTCCATTGAATTATTTGTTTAAATTCCAAGAGTCCGTCCTACTTTTGTCGCATAAAAATATCCGGAAATGTTTCCCTACAACAAAGAAAAATAATTTTTTGTCTTCAATTCCAAGAATTGAGTCCCAATATAATTTTTCAATTGAAATATCTTAACACAACCATACAATTTGATCATTAATTGATTATTAGTTTCTATTTAAGCAATGTAGTTCCAGCATGTGTACACAGTGTATAAAAAAATTCACGAAAATTTCCAATTAAAAATTTTAATTGAGTTTAAAAATATTTCATATTAAAAATTTTAATTAAATCATCAAATTTTTTATTGAAACAAACAATCAATCACATAAATTAACTAGTATCAATTCAAGTTTTTAATTGAACGAATTAATTTTTTAATGACCCTTCAATTAATTTTTTTAATGCATACTACTCATTTCTGTGATTGAAAGACATTTTCAATTTAAATAACTTAATCTGGCATCAAATTAATTTCGGGATTTGAATCAGAAAAAAAAATTTTGCTGTGTAATTAGGTATAGGTTAGTATTCAATTAAAAATTTTAGTTCTTGGAAAGATTTTAGTTGATATATCTTTCCTGCCAAACTTAAATTTGTGTAAAGCGCCAAAAAAAAAAAAAAAAAAAAAATACGGTATCGTTGATGTTCGTTTGATATTCTAAAATCATTCATTTGTGTGAAACATTTTAGCACAATTTTTAAGAAATATTTTTAAATATTCAGAAGGCCTGCCAGAATTTCTAAGGTTGTTGGCCAGCCGCGATATATGCATCTGATTAGTATAGCGTATAACATTGTACGAAAACTTTTGACCAGTTTTTGCAATAAAAATGTCATTTTGTCATAAAACGTTGCTTGGACGTTTTGCTTAACTTAATATCCATTTTTTTTTATAATTTTTTTGAAAAAATCACTCAAATCAACTAATGATGTTGGACTATACATCACTTTCTGACCTACAATCGACTTTTAATAAGAAATTTAGATAGAAACTTTATTCTGATTCGATCACAAAATTAACCTTAATCCAATTTAATTTTTTTTTGGATTCCCTTTAAAATATTTTTTGCATTCTTCGGACACCTTCAAATTAATTTGTGTTAAATTAATTCAATTAAAAATTTAATTAATTCAATTAATATTTTATTGAGTTGACCAATAATTTTTTTTAATAATATATTTTTACTTTTTAGATAAAAATAATTATCTAGTAGTTTTAATTGGATTTTCGAATTGGTATATTTATCTTCTCTATATAATCAGCGATGAAAAGATCTATTCAGCCTTTCTGTGATGGGATTAATTTTTTTTCTTAAGTGGGGGGGGGTAAAAAAAAAAATGTGTCTGGGTGTTAAAATTTTTAACAGGACATGAGACATGTTTCTCGTTGTAACAAATTATCTGGGATTTTCGTTGTAAAAACGTCTCTGTCCACTCTTTTAATTAGAAAAAATAAATTAAAAATTTAATTATTTTCTTAGAAAAATGTCGTTTGTGAAAAATTTTTAACAGACATGAGACATTTTCTTTGAACAAAATTATCTGGTTTTTCTGATTTTTTCTTTGCTAAAACGTCTCTGTCACTCGTTTTAATTAGGAAAAATAAATTTAAAGCTCTTTTGTGTAGAAAAAAAGAGCATTTTATTGCATTGATTTATTTATTTATTATTGATAATTCATAATGAATTTCATGAAACTAAACAGTGCGAAATGCGTTTCTCTTAACAACATAAGATTTTCGAACCTGATTAGCATTTTTATGTGCTGGGATTAATGATCATGAATAATAACCGAAAATCCCGGCCTTGAAAGCCTCGTTATAGGTGCAATGGCTCTTTGCGATTTATTGAAACGTGAACGGTTGCGTGTCAGTTGAGACAATTTTTTTTTTTTGACAAAAAAAATCTCGTTGAAGATTCTTTAGAAATATTATCTATTTTGAGCCTATTTTTAGGAAAACAGTGTTCTGTGAGGACTCTTTTTTTGGAAAAAAAAAATGTATGTTAGCACTTTGTTCAGGAACAAGTCTGTGAGACTTTTTTTTAAGTAAAAAAAATGTTTATGAGACTATTTTAGATACAAAGTGTCTGTGAGATTTTTTTTTAGGAAACAAGTCCCTGTGAGATTTTTTTTTTCAGCACAAAAAAAAGTTGTTGAGAAAAAAAGTGTCTGTGAAGACTTTTTTTTTTAGAAAATGTCTGTGTGACTTGTTTACAAAAGTGTCTGTTGAGACTTTTTCCTTTGAAAACATGTCCGCTTGTGAGACTATTTTTTTGAAACAATCAAGCTGTCTGTGAGACTTTTTAGGAAAAATTGTCTGTGAGGACTATTTCACTTTTAAAAAAGTGTCTCTGACACTTTTTCTTACCGGAATATGTCTGCTGAGATTTTTTAGGTAAAAGTCTTCTTTGAGACGTTTTTAAGAAAATATCTGTGAGACATCTTTATGAAAAAAATATTAGGAGACTGTTTTTTAGAACAAAAAGGCGTTCTGTGCAGATTTTTTTAGAAAAAGGTCCCTCTGAGATTTTATTAGAAAAAAGTGTCTGTTGTGACTTTTTTACAAAAAGTCTCTGTGCAGACTTTTTCTTGAAAACATTCTGCTGAGACTTATTTTCTTTGAAAACAGTGTCTGTGTGACTTTTTTTTAGGAAAAAGTATCTTGTGAGCCTATTTTCTTTTAAAATAAGTGAGTCCTGCGGACACCTTTTTTAGGAAAATGTCTGTGAGATTTTTTTAGGTAAAACGTCTCTGTGAGAATTTATTTAAGAAAAAGTATTCTGTGAGCACCTTTTTAGAAAAAAGTATCTAGGCAGAGTTTTTTAGAAAGAATTATCTATAAGACTTGTTTTAGGACAACGTGTCTGTGAGACCTTTTTTCAGAAAAAAGAGTGTGTGAGACTTTTTTTTGGAAAAAGTGTCTGTGAGACTTTTTTAAGAAAAAGTATCTGTGAAACCTTTTTAGAAAAAAGTATCTATGACTTTTTTAGAACAGAATTATCTTATAAGACTTTTTTTACGGAAAACGTGCTCTGTGGAGACCTTCTCCCTTTTTTCAGAAAAGAGTGTCTGGGAAACTTTTTTTTATCTTACGAGAAAGGAAAGTATCTGATTGAGACTTTTCTTTTTTCGAAAAATTTAAAAGACTTGCCTGTGAGAAGTTTATTTATAGAAAGAAGTATAATATTACGACTTTTTTTTAGCAAACACTGTCTTCTGAGACTTTTGTTTAAAAAACATATATATGAGGACTTTCGTTTATAAAAAAGGTGTCTGCGAGACCTTTTAGAAAGAGTGGCCTGTGAGAACTTTAAAAGAAAAATATCTATGGCAGACCCTTTTTTCAGGAAAAAGTGTTCTGTGAAGACCTTGTTTAGAAAAAGAGTGTCTTGAGACTTTTTTGTAGAAAAAAGTTTCTGCTGAGACTTTTCTTCAAAAAAAAAAACAGACTGTGAGACTTTTCTTTTGGAAAAGCACCCAGTTAAAAAAAATTTGGAAGTTCTCCTCACGAAACTTCCAAAATGCCGACCTCCAAGATGTTCTTTATTATTAACGCAACGACGGAAGTTCACTTTGAGTACAATTATTTTATAACCGTGAGACTTTTTCTCTAGAAAAGGTGAGGAC